>OX333074.1:50039610-50060835 GCA_946863875.1 Alloplasta piceator
TCTGTTAAATTTAAGCCTTCAAGGTTTTTTTCCGATTATCAATATTAACATTTTGGTAAATTCAATTTTTTCATTTTTCATTCGATATTTTTTAGCCATTTTTGTAAATAAAATTTTGCGAATTTAAAGTAATTTTATTTGTTAAGTCATAAAAATTATTGAATTAATAGAAATATCGGATGGATCGAGAAAAAATCATTGAAACTGATCGGTAGGTCAATCAAGTTTCAATAAAAAATAATTTTGACCAAAATTCCGATGGAATTTAGACAAAAAATGAATTGCGATAAAAAATTAAAAAAATCAATCTTTCATGAACAAAAAAATGGCAACCTTAAGGATTTTTTCCTATTTTTAATATTCAAATTTTAGTAATCCCAATATTTTTCATTTTATATTTTTTAACGATTTTTGTAAATAAAATTTCACGAATATAAATTAATTTTATTTGTCAAGTAAAAAAAAAAATAATTGAATTAACAGATATTTAGACGAAAAACGAATTATTGGCAAATAATTTTCATTGATAAATTATCATTTCATTCATAGAACCACTGACATTTGATTATTATTTTTCAATTAATTGAAATTCTCGACGTAGGAACAGCTGTTTAGACCGAGGCGAACAGCCGCAGAGCATGCACGCGTGTCAAGCGGGTTGCCTACTCACAGGCGTTCACGAATTACAAATCCGCCTATTGAAGACCTACATTGAAAAATTATAACTCGACAATTTTTTGTCTGAATGGCGATGATTTTTTCTTCTGCATTTTTAAGAAAATTCGTTTGCTAAAAAAAAATTTGAATTGCTCAAAAATTACTTTTTACAGCTTTTACTCAAGTTCTAGCAAGGAAATAAATGCACTCTTTTAAAAATCTCTCGGTAAACATAAAATAATAATGATTATTATTATTATTATCATCTATGAAAAATAAAAATTTTATCGGCAAAATAAATATTTAATCGCCATTCCATCGATGTAACAATTATCTTCTTAGCTGTAAACAGGATTGCAAGTAATGCATTACTTTTTCTAATGCATTGCCATTTTCATTACCCATTACAATGTAGTGTGTAATGGAAAAAAATTGCATTACCCATTACAATGTAGTGTGTAATGGAAAAAAGTTTCATTACCCATTACAATGCAATGTGTAATGGAAGAAAATTTCATTACCCATTACAATGTAGTGTGTAATGGAAGAAAATTTCATGACCGATTACAATGTAGTGTTTAATAGAAAAAATTTCCATTACGCATTGCAATGTAATGTGTAATGGACAAAACTTTGATTGCATTTTTGGGAATGGAAAAATATAGATGAATAAATTATTGCAATTTTGCTTTACATTTTAATGACTTAGGTACCTTAAATTCTAAAAAGCATCTATATGCACACAAAAAGTGGAACGTTGAACTGCACTTCTCGATATACTTTTTTTCAGCGTTTGCTTTGGCGAATATCCTTTGCTCAAAGTGATTTTCTGTGGCAATTTTTTCTATTACACACTACATTGTAATGGGTCGTGAAATTTTCTTCCGTTACACACTAAATGATAATGAGTAATGACAAAATTTTCCATTACACACTACATTGTAATGGGTAATGAAAATGTTTTTCATTACACACTACATTGTAATGGGTAATGGATTTTTTTTCTTTCACACTACATTGTAATGGGTAATGTAAATTTTTTCCATTACACACTACATTGTAATGGGTAATGAAATTTTTTTCCATTACACACGACATTGTAATGGGTAATGAAAATTTTTTTCTTTACACACTACATTTTAATGGGTAATGAACATTTTTTCCATTACACATTCTAAAAGTAATGAATAATGCATTACTTTTACATTGCAAATTTCACAACCCCCGCGGCTGTAAATCGACAAGTTACTCAGTGAAGATTGTAAACAATTCAAATATGTGCAAAATCATTGTCAAGAAATGACTTACCTGTACAGCACTGTTGAGGAAACAATTGTTCTGTCCAGGACCATTCAGGAGACCCTTTGTGCTGGTGAAGCTGGTATTGTGATCTCGGGAATCCGTCTTTTGGCCTCCATGCAGATGATGCTTGGCACTGACGCCATTATTGGGATTACCGTTACCGCTAACGATCTTACGGCTGACGTGAGACGATTGCAAATATCCCACGTAATCCACAGTGTCCTGGGATACGCCGCAGGATTGTTGCTGCCGTTGCTGCTGTGGCAATCCCATTGTCGCGGTCATCACCGTCCCCGTCGCGATCCTTACACACCGATTAACCTCTGTGCGACATCATCTGCGAGAAAACAGAGACCCAACATCCGTCAGAATGGTTAATCAACAGTGTTAATCGATTTATCGCGAGAATTTGATCACTCCATCGACTCATCTTCATGAGAGAAAAATTCATTTCATATACAATGCCGAATATATACCAGAGTTGGGCAAAGTACTTGAAAGTACTTCAAGCATCAAGTACAAAGTACCGTAGGTACTTGAAGTAAAAAGTACTTGAAGTACAAGTACTTGAAAAAATCAAGTATCATCATCAAGACACATTCAAAAGTACTTGATCATTGTACTTGAAAAAAGTACTTCAAGTACAGAAAGGTACTTGAAATTTTTCAAGTACAGTACTTCAAGTACAGGAAGTACTTGAAAAATGTAAGTACAATGCTTGGAGTACTTTTTAAGTACTTTGTTCTTGCAAGTACTGTACTTTAAGTACTAGCAAGTACCGAGTACTTTCAAGTAGTGCCCAATTCCGATATATATATATATATATATATATATATATATATGTATATATAAGCGGTATACTGGTCTAGAATTTTGAAAAAATCAATTTTTTTTGCATATTCTTAAAGTTTAGACCTTGAAGAATATATCCTCAAAAGTAAATTTTTTAATTCCAATAATTTACGGAGTTACAGCTATTTTAATGACGCAGCAACTACGCCCTTCATGTCGGAGCAAATCGGAGTATAGACGTTCGGTTCACATGACAAATTTTCAAATTTTTTACCAATTTTTAATTGATATTTATGATGATTTATAGAATTTTTTTTTTATTTTCAAAAATTGAAAGAAATAGTAATTATGGATGGCCCACGACCGAACTGGTCTTAAAAGTTGTTGAATAGATTGAAATTGAAAAAAAAATTTTTTTTTCTAAATCAAAGTATGCACTCACTTTCAAAAACACGATTCAAAGTTTAAAAATGAAAAAACTTATTCAAAAGCACCTCGAATATTTATTTTGTATTTTTTTCTGAAAAGGCAATAAAAAAACAAAAGATTTCAAACAAAAACACACTTGATTTGGACCATTATTAAAGAAATTATGACCAAAACACCGAAAAGAGAGCGGTTTTTTTTTAAATTGAATATCTTGTGAATGGGTAATCAAACAAATCTCAAAATTGAATAGGACCGAACTTTTGATGGGTACTAAAAAATATAAATAATTTGAGGGAAAAAAAAGTGTTTCAAACAGTCCGATTTGGGTTTACTATTTTTCCCTGGAAAATTATAGTTTAAGGATTTTGACGCCGATAATACTTTTCCATATAAAAATAATATGAGGGAAAAATATGTTATTAATAAATAGATGAAATTTATGACCTGCTTAATCACAAAATGTTTGACTTGCATTTTGTTATATTTATTTTCGCCTTGGCAACTTTTCAAAATTTTCAAGTTTTCTCGTTTTAAGAGATCAATAATTAAAAAACTTTAAACGCCTATCTGAAAAGAGCTTAGAAGGGACTGGAAAAAATTTCACGAATTGCCGAAGAACACCTAATCTGTATGAGGAGGCGAAGTAATTAAATACAACTTTTTATTTACAGCAAATTTGTTGGATCTGTTCTGGTTTTGACGGCTACAGAGAACGCTGACGATGGGCTCTCATATATGCATATGAGGTATTCCCGCTCAACGGGACCCCCTTTTAGGACGACCTCGTTCGATTTTCTTGAAACTCGAGTATGTTTTAGTGTTGCCTGGAAGTATATTGTACACCAATTTTCAGATCTCTACCTATAATACTCTTTGGAATACACCAAAAGTTATATTTCAAACTTTTTGCGTATTCAGCGCTTCGGAGCTTTAGCACGGCGCGAAATAAAATTTAAAAAATTCTTTGATAATAGCTTTCGATCCGAAATTTCCAGCGCTTTTTGAAAAAAATATCAGCGATTCCAAAAAAAACGAATTCATTTGAATTTCGACCAAAAACCGAAAAAATTGGTTTACAAAAAAAGACCGTAATTTAATTCGGCGGAACAATTTTTTTCATGTTTTGTATATATCTGAGAAGTCAAGATATAAATTTCAAGCTCAAGTTCAGTTTCACTCACATCCATTTACTAATGCCAAGTATTTTAGTAGGAAAAAAATTCTTAAATTTCGTGTTTTTCGTATTCAACAGTTCCCTGATGTATTATATAGTGTTTTTTCTAACGAATTTTGAATTTAGTAAATTTATTAAATTAATTAAATTAAATTTATTAAATAATCAAATTTATTCAATTTATTTAATTAAATTTATTAAATTCGAAATACGTTTAAAAAACTATATAATATATCAGAGAACTGTTGAATACGAAAAACACAATATTTAAGAATTTTTATCCTACTAAAAGACTCGGCATTAGTAAACGGATGCGAGTTCCAACTTGAAATTTAAATCGTGACTTCTCAGATATATACAAAACATGAAAAAAATTGTCCAGCTGAATTAAATTATGCTCTTTTTTTGTAAATCAATTTGTCCGGTTTTTGGCCGAAATTCAAATGAATTCGTTTTTTTCGGAATTGCTGATATTTTTTTCGAAAAGCGCAGGAAATTTCCGATCGAAGAATTTCCTATTGTCAAAGAATTTTTTCGATTTTATTTCGCGCCGTGCCAAAGCTCCAAAGCGCTGAATACGCAAAAAGTTCGAAATATTACTTTTAGTGTATTCCGAAGAGTATTATAGTTAGAGATCTGAAAATTGGTGTACAATATACTTTCAGGCAACACTAAAACATACTCGAGTTTCAAAAAAATCGAAAGAGGTCGGCCTAAAAGGGGGTCCCGCTGAGCGGGAATACCTCATATATATCATCGCAAAAATTGAGCGCCGACTCAGCGGAAGGTGGAAATCATTGACCTCGTTAAAGGAGCGTGCGAATCGAGGGAGAAAGAGAGAGGAAAAGAACTCTAATGGGCTCACTGAGTTTTCCCGAGGGCGAAGAATCTCCACTTCACAAAAATTTTCCGTCATTTTTTATTTCTATCAATTATATATATTTTTCATCCTCCACGATTCGAGCGGGAATTTTAAATATTTTTTTCCACATAAAAATATCGTTAAGTACTTTAAAATTATTCGGAGAAATCATCAAAAATTATACAAAATAAATTTAAGAAGAACTTTGGAAAAAATCCAAGACGCCAAGCAATAATACTTTGCAACTTTTCTTTCAATTTCCAATATTTTGAAATTAATATTTTTTTCCACAATCAAAAGTGCATTTTCAAGCATTTGGCGTTTCACATTTTGCAAGGATATATTTTTTAAACACAGAATAATTGTAAAGAACGCCGTTTCATTTATTTTTTTCTTGGAGCCTTAACATATATATGGGGCGTGCCATCCCAAATCGGACAATTCGAATTTTTTTTTTTTATATCCTCAAATTTTTTATATTTTTTAGTAGCCATCAAAAGACCCTTGCAGGTAAATTTTGAGATTTTTTGGGTTACCCGTTCAAAAGACAAAAAACCGTTCTTTTTCGGTATTTTGGTCATAACTTCTTTAATAATGGTCAAAATTAAAAGTTTTTATTTTTATTTTTATGGCCTCTTCAGAACGTGTTTTTAAATGAGTTTTTTGAGTTTAAAACTTTAAATCGCGTTGTTAAAAGTAAGAGCATATTTGGATTTTCGGACTAATCTTAAAAGTTGTTGAATAGATAGATGTTCAAAACAAAAAATTTCCAAAAAAATCAAAATATGTAATCACTTTTAAAAACGCGATTTAAAGTTTAAAACTCAAAAAACTCATTCAAAAACACGTCGAATATTTTTATTGCATTTTTTCTGAAAAGGCCATGAAAAACAAAAATTAAAAAAAAAACTTTTAATTTGGACCATTATTAAAGAAGTTATGACCAAAATACCGAAAAAAGCGGTTTCCTTGAATTTTGAACGAGTAATCTAAAAAATCTCAAAATTTACCAGCAAGGGTCTTTTGATGGCTACTAAAAAATATAAAAAATTTGAGGATATAAAAAAAAAACTTTTTCAAACTGTCCGATTTGGGATGGAACGCCCCATATATATATTTAATTTCAATAAACACGCAGTTGCAAGTAAATTATCGATATTCATGGAAATCTCTCGAGGACATTGTCTCGAATCGTCGAGCCTTGCTAACAGATAACAGGGCGAGTATGTCCCAAGGAAAACGACATTGCGAATCATTTTTGCATCCATTGCGTGCAAATACTGAGAGCGAGAGAGAAAGAGAGAGGGAGGGGGAGAATAAGTTTTAAAAAATTCCAAAAAGAACAAAGTACTCGGCAATGTGAAACGCTTCTTTCTCCTCGAAGTCAGAAAAAGTTTCATTGCAATGCAAATCGAGGAGTTTTCCCATTTTATGAGCATGCCTCTTATATATATATAGCCTCTTTATATTTTAAGATTCATTTGATTATTAATTATCAATAATATTTCGAGTAAGAGCGTCGAATCGGCTAAAGGATCCAATGATGACAGATTAAGCGATAATAAACAAGATCTTATTTCTAATTTATTTAAACTTACTTAAACTTATTTTAACGTTTTGATCCTGATTAGGATCAT
This sequence comes from Alloplasta piceator, assembly GCA_946863875.1. Classification (NCBI taxonomy): domain Eukaryota; kingdom Metazoa; phylum Arthropoda; class Insecta; order Hymenoptera; family Ichneumonidae; genus Alloplasta; species Alloplasta piceator. The sequence continues at coordinate 50,046,464 of OX333074.1, forward strand.
CTTCAGAACTCAGAAAATTTATTGTAATTATTGAAGCTTTTTTTTATGTAAAAATCAATAAACAATAATTAGAATGTGATATTTTGGAAAACAAAACGCTTTTTACATTAGGTCATATAAATTAGCCATCATTTTCATAAGTATCTTGATTTCCAAAACAAATCATTATTCATTGGCCAGCAATTTCAAAAGTTTCTTATTTTCAAAAACATCACATTACAACCATTATTCATTTGTTTTTATAAAAAACCTTGCAAATTGGACATTTGCACATTGCTTCCTCATATTAATCACATAGCTTCCTTTGTCACAAAGTATGGCAATCGAATTTGGCTTCCTCATAAAAGAAGCTTTGTTAACTATCGAAAAACATGAGTAATCAACGTGCAAATTTGCCAAATTCTCACAAATTTACTTCTTGCTAAATTTGATTTTTACCAATTTCAATAGCAAACAACCTTGATCACTATTTTGAATGTGTACAAAATTTCAGTACAATATCTCGCAAATAACCGAAGTTCGAGTATGCTATCTAAAAAAAAAAAATCATAATTTAATTAATCATTCGATCGGTTTTGGCCAAATTTAATAACGAACATAATCGATAGCTACTTATATTAGCTCTGTGTAAAGTTTCAGTGCAATATCTTAAAAATTACACGAGTCAGAGCGTTTACGCTATTTTTCAAAAAATTAAAAATTTCATAAAATTTCAATCCCTCGATGAATTTTCGCCAAATTATTCAATACCAAACAACCTTAATAGCTATACTAATTCTGTGCAAAGTTTGAGTGCAATGTCTTGAAAATTGCAGAAGTTAGAGCGTTTACGCGATTCTTGCAAAAACGAAAAAAGTCAATAAAATCTGAACACCCGTTAGAATTAAAACAATCATTACTCATTGGCCACCAATTTCAAAAGTGTCTTGATTTCTAAAAACTTTCATTGAAAAATGCTCTATAAATTACAATGAATTTTCTGAGGATGATCCTAATCAGGATCGAAACGTTAAAATCCATATTATTTATCATCACTTCCTTCATCAACGAATCCTCTGGCCAATTGTAGCCGAAACTCCAAATACAAGTGATCATCGCGGCTACGTACTTCATGGAAAACTAAAAATCATTTAGTATCAAAATATTTGTGGGAAGAAATGAAAATTTGGTTTCACAAAAATGACTCTATAGTCTTATAACAAAGATTCCTTTGTACATTGCAGAACAAGAGAAGCATATACACTGTGAAATGGCAACATAAAATGGTATGGCGCTGGCATTAATTTCAAGGAGGCTGGAAAGAAAGAGAGAGAGCGAGAGCGAGAGAGAGAGAGAGAGAGAGAGAGAGAGAAAGAGAGAGAGAGAGAGAGGGAGAAAGAGAGAGAGAAAGAGAGAGGAAGAAAAGTGGTCGTCTCGCGATGGTTGGAAAGAACGTGCTCGAGGGCCAGATTATATGTAGTATATGTATAGCGAAAGCCAATGAGGCGTCATTGTTTTATATAGTGGCACACGATAATGCTGGGCGCCGGAACAACGACACCGTATTTCTCTTCTTTCGATACACACTCCGGTGACAAACCCTTTTTTAAAAACTCACGATCATCGAAATTCTGAGCACGAAATTTTCAGTGATTTCTCAATGAATAATGCCAAAAGCTTCCCCGAAAAAAAAGTTTCAGAGAAAAAAAACTGAAAATGTGTTATCAATGATTGGATAAATAAATAAATAAAAGCTGATTAAATTAAATTAAAAAATAAAATAATTGTTTTAAAAAAAGATCAAATGAAAATGTGCACCTTTTTACTCAAATTTCTCCATATTCCCAAAATGGCTTCGTAATGATTCAAAGATAAAATGTAATTTTGTAATTGATGTTGATTTAAAGATAAAATGTAATTTTGTAAAATCTTACGATCATTAAGGAACTGTCTTATTATCTAATAAAAGTAGTGAATCATAATGCAGTTCTTTAATGTTCGTAAGATATTACAAAAGAACTGTCTTATTATTTAATAAAAGTAGTGAAAATTATATTCACTACAATGTGTCTCATGAAAATATGCACTTTTTTCTCTTAACATTTTTTGCTACTCCCAAAACTTCCTTCGTAAGTGGACAATTTTTTGCTTTCTCATAGCGGAAACTTTATCCATGAATTACAAAGAAAAAAAGTTTAGCTGAATAGCAAGGAAATTACAGAAGTTCGCGCTCTCAAAAGCATTTCGTGAAAATGGGGAAAAAATGCATTTCTGCAAAAAAAATCTTCAACCCAACGGCTGTGGAATTATAGGAATTATAGGATATAATTATAGGATATAATTCCACAAAACAAAGATTACTCACACGAACGCATTTTTTATCCGAAATTTTTTTTATAATCGTTACAGCAAAATTATTACATAATTCAGCACAATTATTGCAGCAAAAATTCGGTTTTATTTAAACGAAATAAAGTTCTTTCACGAAGATGCAAAATCTGAATAATCGAAAAAAAGTGACCGAGTAGCCATTTTGAATTTTTGACCAAAATTAAACTTTTTTAAATGTTCTCTAAAATGTGTATTCTAAAAGTTTCACTACACTGAATTTTTGATTCGAGCATTATTTTTCGAAATAACTTACCTGTGAGATTAAAATGGGACACCCTGTATATATGTAAAATCTTATATACAGCATATATTCATTTTAATGCGCAAATTACGCGATAAAAAAATGGCTAATTTTTTTTTATCTTCCTATCAGACTAATACGTAATTAAAATTATTGATTTAAAAAAAAAAAAAACTATTCCGATACCGGGAATCGAACCCGGGCCTTCTGGGTGAGAGCCAGATATCCTAACCACTAGACAATATCGGACGATACAAACTTATCTGAAATATATTAACCAAGTAGTGCCCAATTTTCAGTGCGGTTACGTCTGAATATATGAATATATTAATATATTAATTACTATAAAATTACTAATAAATTAATAATTTTTTAGTATGTTTTGTAGTACCTCTGAAAAGCACTCTAGACTTTTTTCAGATTTTTTGGGAGCAATTTGACTTAACTATAATTTTATAAACAAAATGAATTAGCCAATATTTAAAAATAAAAAAAAAGCAAAAATTCCGTTTTTCATATGAAAAATTTCAAGGGTTGAGTCAAAGTGGGCAGGGGTTTTCTTATGTTTATAACAAGTTTTTTCGACATTTTTGTATAAATTGAAGGTGTTTAAAAAAATGTTAGGATAAGGGCCCACTGAATTCAGGTGTCAACTTCTATGAAAAAATAAAATAAATTTCTAAAAAGCTTGTTATAAACAGAAGAAAACCTTGGCTCAATGCTTGAAATTTTTCATATTTTTCATATAAAAAACGGGATTTTTGTGATATTTTTCAGATTTTTAAATTTTGCCTAAGAGTAATTTGTTTATAAAATTATAGTTAAGACAAATCACTCAAAAAAAATCTGAAAAAATTCCTGAGCGCTTTTCAGAGGTACAGCAAAACCATACAAAATTGCGGACAAAATCGGAGGGGTGAAAGATCAAACCCAGGTCGAATCGGTGTGGAATACCCCATATACATATAATAATTAATTAACATATACAATCTGCACTTTTTCGCCGTCTTAATGCACTAAAAAAATTCGGAAAAAAATCATGCTACTACTCAAACATTCACTTTGAAATACCAATCGTAAAATTCCCGAAAATTAAATTTTATATTATATCTATATTATATTTATATTTATATATTATATATTTATATATAGTATGTTTATATATATATATATATATATATATATATATATATATATATGTGTGTGTGTGTGTGTGTGTGTGTGTGTGTGTGTGTGTGCGCGTGCGTGCGTGCGTGTGTGCGTGCGTGTGCGCGCGCGCGTGTGTGTGTGTGTGTGTGTGTGTGTGTGTGTGTGTGTGTGTGTGTGTGTGTGTGCGTGCGTGTGTGTGTGTGTGTGTGTGTGTGTGTGTGTGTGTGTGTGTGTGTGTGTGTGTGTGTGTGTGTGTGTGTGTGTGTGTGTGTGTGTGTGTGTGTGTGCGTGCGTGCGTGCGTGCGTGCGTGCGTGCGTGTGCGTGTGTGTGTGTGTGTGTGTGTGTGTGTGTGTGTGTGTGTGTGTGTGTGTGTGTGTGTGTGTGTGTGTGTGTGTGTGTGTGTGTGTGTGTGTGTGTGTGTGTGTGTGTGTGTGTGTGTGTGTGTGTGTGTGTGTGTGTGTGTGTGTGTGTGTGTGTGTGTGTGTGTGTGTGTGTGTGTGTGTGTGTGTGTGTACGTGCCACGCATGTACGCCGTGAATTTTTGCAGGCGCGCCCTGTTTCGAATAACAATAATGGCATTAAGACGGGCTATTTATAAACTCCACAACGAACCACCAAGAATGAACACTCAACTTTGAAAAAAATTAAATTGAAATTTTCTGTTTTTTTCGGAAATTTCTTTTATTCGCAATGGCCGTTGCGAATTTTTTTCCAATTCGGCGGTCAAATTACTTTTTTCACTTCGTTACAACCTGAAATTGTTAATTAAAAAAAAATACGCTACAGAGCAGCGGAGAGTTAATTGTCTCTCGGTGATATGAAAACTTAAAGCTCCGTTCATAATCCGCGTGACGAAATCGAGGTCGGCCGATAATACTGGCGATGGTCCGGGAATCCGTGAAAGTTTGTTCGGGGCGCGAAAGGGTTGCGAAATACTGCCGTAACATCTCTACCGAATAACAGCTGTACGGTATAAAATCTTTGGGAAATATGAGGATTTTAAAGGTGTCGAACATACGAAAGGATGCGAGGATTAATCTCTACCGAATGATACTCCAACTAAATGGCATCCTTACCACACAAAAACTCTACCGAAAAAAGCAGAACACATCTACAACTCCACCGATAATTACCGAAATTACATACATACAGAGATAAAACTCTGCCGTAACATCTCTACCGAATAACAACTCTACCGGATGAAACTTCTGACAATATCAGGTTTTCAATATGGCGACCAAGTAACAAGGCTGCAAGGAATAATCTCTACCGCATGATGATCCAACTAAATGACATCCTTACCGCACAAAAACTCTACCGAAAAAAGCAGAACACATTTACAACTCTACCGACAATTACCAAAATTACATACATACAGAGATAAAACTCTGCCGTAACATTTCTACCGAATAACAACTCTACCGGATGAAACTTCTGACAATATCAGGCTTTCAATATGGCGACCAAGTAACAAGGCTGCAAGGAATAATCTCTACCGCATGATAATCCAACTAAATGGCATCCTCGCCGCGCTAAAACTCTACCGAAAAAAGTAGGACACATTAACAGCTCTGCCAGTTATTTCTTCACCAGAAATACACCCTTGCCGCAATAAATCTCTATCAGATGACAACTGTGAATCCTGAAATAGAAAATTTTCATCTCTACCAATTATTACTCAACCAACGGAAATTTTCACCAGAAATGCATACCAACCGCGATAAAAATCATAACATCGGTATCGAATTGAAACTATACCGTACAAAATGAAAAATTAACATCTCTACCAATTATTACTCTACCAACAGACACAGCTCCACAAAATGTTAAAAAACAGTTCTTCTGTAAAAAAAAGCCTCCAGGAACACCATCAAATTACAAAGAACTACAATTCACTTCAGACAACTCTACCAGAAAAATTTTGGTCCAGCAGTCTCAACGATAAAATTCAAAATTGGCTCGCAGTTCAAACCCAACGTACGAAAACCGACAATTATAAAAACGGATTTCACGCTATATGTGTTGCAGTTGCACTTTCCTCCCCTGCTGTGAATCGCTAGCTGGGACAAAATAGATATACCCGGATATACCCATATATATATATATATATATATATATATATATATATATATATATATATATATATATATATATATATATATATATATATATAAGAGTCGCGAATTTCTCAATATATAGATATATATGCATCGCCGCGGCTTTCACAACACTGATGGACTTGATGGAGTGTTCGTCTCGCTTTTTTTCGACCCGCTTTTATTAGGATATTGCATATATACATGGCGCCCCACGGCGGTTTCACGCGGTCTCTGTACACATCTCTCTCCCTCTCCTTTTTTCTCATCTATGGTTTTTGATGCGCCAGCGAAGCCCGCCAGGAAGTGAGAAACTTCGCGGTGTGATGAGACTGCGGGCAGGGTATATACATATATATGTATGGGGCATTTTATTTAAATTTAACCAAATCCACCGTCAACCATTTTCATTAGCATCCGTTATTATATTTACATCCTTCTCAGTAGAAACTGGCAAAACACCTTTACAAGTATTTGGAAAAATACTTATTCATATTTAGTCGTGAGAAACAAAAATCATTTTCAAGTCGAAGGATGATTTTTTAAGATTACAAACTCTTCGACTTATTGAATTTCGAATCAAATAAAGTAAGTTGGCTGTAGCTCGTTAGGTTAGTAAAGGTCCGTTTAGGTTACTTTAGTTAGGTTTAAGTTAGTTAGTTAAGGTTAGTTGAGGTTAGTTAATGGTAGTTAACGTTAGTCAAGATTAGTTAAGGTTAGTTAAGGTTAGTTAAGGTTAGTTAAGGTTAGTTAAGGTTAGTTAAGGTTAGTTAAGGTTAGTTAAGGTTAGTTAAGGTTAGTTTAGATTAGGTCAAGTAGGATAGTTATATAGTTAGGACGTAAATCCATTGGTAATGGAATATCCCATGTATGCAAGTTCCTTGCTATCCCATTTTTTCCACTCCCTCTCTCTCTCTCTTCTTCTCGATCTCCGGGTCAATGAAGAAGAAGATAAAGGAAAATTAGAAAAAAGGTGCGAGAAGAGAGGTGGCTCGTGGATAAGATGTACTCGACGCCGAGGCACGGAATATTCATGAAAGCGAGATGAGGGGGTGGAAAGAACCAACGCTTGTACGTTTACTTTTTCATCCTTTCTCTTCCCTCCTTTCTTTACTCAGATTGTCGTCGTTGACGCCTGACGAAGCAAAGAAAACTTCCCTTTATATTCCTCGAGTCTCGACGTCACACTTTATTTTATTATTTTTCGTATATCCTTTCGACGCTCGAGTCGTTCATCCTTGAACCTGCAGCGTCAAACTACGAGCGAGGACAACGACGACGACGACGACCAAGACGACAATTTAAAAGAATCGTTTTCATGGCAAAACGCTTCGCTGAATTGTGGGCGCGCGTATATTGATACAAGCTTGCATATACGGTTGACGAGTCATGCGAATCCAGACTACCTTGAATCGTGAACTGCCAAATGCAGGATTTGTACATTTGCATTTTGAAAATTTACTAATTCCCTGGTTCTCCTGTAAAGCAGCGCCCTCTGGCTTGTTAATCCTTCGCAGGACCACATTTAGCCGCCAATTACCGTTCAAATGACTTACGGGATCGGGCAGTGTCAAAACGCCGATTTTTTAACATAATAGTACATTACGATACGAGTGCGATGAAACTTTTTCTCGCACGAGTATCGTACAAAATTTTATCGCACGAGTGCGTAAAGTGCCCGCTTCTCGCACGCGCAGCGAAGCGATGCGTGCGAGAAGTGGTCACTTTACGCACGGAGTGCAATAAATATACATTACCAGCGAAAAATTTTCGGACAAAACTTCAAAAAAGGTCTGGAACGTTTTTTTTATGCCATCTCGCCGGAAGTCAACGTAAACTAATTTAACAAACGGCATTTTAAAGGCAAAGAATTCGGCTTCATTTCCTGGTTTTTTAATTATTTTTACAATTTGATCGTAGATTTGGACTCTATTTTGAAAACAACTGTTTTTCGCCTTTCTTCCCCCTCTCTTTAGGTGCACTCATCTTCTGGAGAATTTTTTTAAATACATTTTTACGATTTAATTCATAAAGGGGAAGTTTGAGCTTCAATTTCCTTTTTTGAAAAACTTTGAGCGATTTTTTTTTCCAAAGTTATTCTGTTTTTTGCGAAAAAAGAGGAAATTTGAAAAATCCCGTATAACACGAAAACAAAGAGGATTCATGAAAAACTTCAAGATAGCAAAAAGTTGCGTCTGTTTTCGCTGAGTTCAGAAATCTTTTTTTTTCAATTTTTTTTTTTCTTATTTTCTGGGTCGGAGCTCAGATAATTCAATTACGATACCTCGAGAATTATGGGATTAATGATAAAATTTCAAGAGGGGAAAATACTTTATTCTATCATTTTCAACACATTGGAATTTTTTTTTCAATTTTTTTTTCCAAATTTTTATTTCCAGCCACAACGTGAGAAAAAAAATGTTGAAAAAAATGTGACAAAATTCATCTAAACTCAACGAAAACAGACGCAACTTTTTGCTATCTCGCAGTTTTTCATGAATCTTCTTTGTTTTCGTGTTATACGGGACGTTTCAAATTTCCTCTTTTTTCACAAAAAAACAGAATGACTTTGGAAAAAAAATCGATCAAAGTTTTTAAAAAAAGGAAATTGAAGCTCAAACTTTCCCCTTTATGAATCCAATCTTAAAAATTTATTTAAAGAAATTTCTCTAGAAGATGGCTGCACCTGAAGAGAGGGGAAAAAAGGCGAAAAACGGTTGTTTTCAAAATAGAGTCCAAATCTAAAAACAAATCGTAAAAATAAGTTAAAAAACAGGAAATGAAGACGAAAAAATAATGCACAGCCAAATTAGTATTTTTAAGTCAAAGGAAAAAAAGGAACCCTTATATAAAATCACTCTCGGGTCTGTCATTCGCCCGACTGTCAAAAAAATGTTTTTTATATGTAATATGTTTTTTATATGTAGTTTTATAAATGTTTTTTATATGTAGGAATGACATTCCACGGTATTTCGATCAAAATCTTACCTTGATGATTTCGATTGTCCTCTATATTTTGTTTATAAATAAGAATATTGAAAAAAAAATTCCCAAATTTTTTCAGAATTTGTCGATCACGCGTTTTTTAGATTTATTTTTATTTTTCGAAAAAAACGGGACAACTTTGTAAAGTCTGAAAAATCTAATAAAATATAACAAATTTGTTGGGCTTTGTTCCAAAATAGAGATTTTAATACTCTGAGTAAAATTCAAAAAATTGAAAGAAAAAAAAATGTACTCATAGAGTATTAAACCCGTAGTAAAAAACTCCATTGAATCGCCAATGGCAACCAATGGTCCTCATACGACTCCATTGGACAATGAATGGGGACCCATTGAGATTTCCGCATTTGTCAATGGCGTACAGGGCTGACCATTGATCAGTGAATGGGTATCCATTGAACATCAAATGCGGATGAATCGAATGATCATCATTACTCAATGATGCTCATTGGAAAGCCAATGCGGATGAATCGAACGATCATCATTACTCAATGATGCTCATTGGAAAGCCAATGCGGACGAATCGAATGATCATCATTACTCAATGATGCTCATTGGAAAGCCAATGCGGATGTATCGAGCGATCAGCATTGCCCAATAGTGTCCATGAGATGGTAAATGCTGATGAACGAAATGATCCGCTTTACCCAATGATGTCCATTGGAAAGTCAATGCGGATGAACTGAAAGATCAGCATTTCCCACAGATGTTCATTGGAACCCAAATGCGGCTAACGATGAAATGATCAGCATTTACCAAGGATACCCATTGAATAATAAGTAACTACGAGTTATACAATGATCAACATTTATCAATAATGTCACTTCATTGATGACTGATCGAATGATAAGCAGCATTCGTTAACGATGTTGCAATCCATATTCGAGGTTCAATGCAGAACAATTGAACCCATCGATCGATGAGAATTTTTCCGAATGCGATATTTATCAACCGGCGGTGAATTAATAAAGTCAAGTAAGAGTAGATGTCGCTGATTCTCATATATGAACCAAATATTTTCTTCAATTGTAATAAATGCTGATGATTATATCGATGGTCAATTAATATTAGCATAAGCTCGGAAATTATTCGAAAGTAATTTTAAAAAAATGTATTATAAACTGCTCATCAAGTACGTGTACGTTTGGGATAAATGATTTTTAAAACCGTTTATTTTTAACATATACACATAATTTTATCAGTCCTTCTCAACCCGATTTGTGAGAGGAGAAACGTATATACTTTCATTATCAATCGTCATCTGAATACACTTACAATCTATTTTCTCAATTCTGAGCTTCAATAATTTCTATTAAATGTAATAATATATATCGCGTTACAGCTGCCATAAGGGCGTATCACCTCTTTTACGCCCTTATGGCATCCGGGAGCCATAAGGGCGTATTGAAATTTTTTTTTTCAGGAATCTACGTAATTATGACCGAAAAGTATAGAACCGATGAAAAAAAAATTTTCCCAATTTCCCAAACGGGATTTTGAAGCGTGAACGATTACGAAGAGAATAAGCTCTTGCTCAAGCCGCAATTCTATCTAGAAAATATTTTTGTTTTTCGGGCCTCATATCGATGTATTTTTGCCCCCTAAACACGAATCTATCAATAGTTTTTTCAAAAAATCAAAATTTTCATGAATTTCGATAAAAAACTGTTTTGCTCAATTTTGGGCCTATTTTCAAAAACCTGAAAATAGCGAAATTTCAAGTGCTCATAACTTCCCTTTGGTTCAACCGATTTCAAAATTTGTTTTTCGTACGCAAAGCTTGTGACCAAACTCAGAGAATGCCGTTAAGTTCATCCCGATAACTAATTTTTTGTAGAAATGAGAGCAGTTTGAAAATCGCCGAAAAAAATGGAAAGGGGTATACCTTAAAAAATTTACAAAAATCTATTGTTGAACTTTAAAAATCTGCCAAAAATCGAAAAACGATCGTAATGGAATGAACCAAACGGGATTTTGAAGCGTGAACGATTACGAAGAGATTGAGCTCATGCTCAAGCCGCAATTCTATCTAGAAAATAAATTGCAGCCATTTTAGTGAACCGATTGAATTTTGGCCAAAATGCAAAAAAAAAAAAAATTATTTTTGTTTTTCGGGCCTCATATCGATGTATTTTTGCCCCCTAAACACGAATCTATCAATAGTTTTTTCAAAAAATCAAAATTTTCATGAATTTCGATAAAAAACTGTTTTGCTCAATTTTGGGCCTATTTTCAAAAACCTGAAAATAGCGAAATTTCAAGTGCTCATAACTTCACTTTGGTTCAACCGATTTCAAAATTTGTTTTTCGTACGCAAAGCTTGTGACCAAACTCAGAGAATGCCGTTAAGTTCATCCCGATAACTAATTTTTTGTAGAAATGAGAGCAGTTTGAAAATCGCCGAAAAAAATGGAAAGGGGTATACCTTAAAAAATTTACAAAAATCTATTGTTGAACTTTAAAAATCTGCCAAAAATCGAAAAACGATCGTAATGGGATGAACCAAACGGGATTTTGAAGCGTGAACGATTACGAAGAGATTGAGCTCATGCTCAAGCCGCAATTCTATCTAGAAAATAAATTGCAGCCATTTTAGTGAACCGATTGAATTTTGGCCAAAATGCAAAAAAAAAAAATTATTTTTGTTTTTCGGGCCTCATATCGATGTATTTTTGCCCCCTAAACACGAATCTATCAATAGTTTTTTCAAAAAATCAAAATTTTCATGAATTTCGATAAAAAACTGTTTTGCTCAATTTTGGGCCTATTTTCAAAAACCTTAAAATAGCGAAATTTCAAGTGCTCATAACTTCCCTTTGGTTCAACCGATTTCAAAATTTGTTTTTCGTACGCAAAGCTTGTGACCAAACTCAGAGAATGCCGTTAAGTTCATCCCGATAACTAATTTTTTGTAGAAATGAGAGCAGTTTGAAAATCGCCGAAAAAAATGGAAAGGGGTATACCTTAAAAAATTTACAAAAATCTATTGTTGAACTTTAAAAATCTGCCAAAAATCGAAAAACGATCGTAATGGGATGAACCAAACGGGATTTTGAAGCGTGAACGATTACGAAGAGATTGAGCTCATGCTCAAGCCGCAATTCTATCTAGAAAATAAATTGCAGCCATTTTAGTAAACCGATTGAATTTTGGCCAAAATGCAAAAAAAAAAAAAATTATTTTTGTTTTTCGGGCCTCATATCGATGTATTTTTGCCCCCTAAACACGAATCTATCAATAGTTTTTTCAAAAAATCAAAATTTTCATGAATTTCGATAAAAAACTGTTTTGCTCAATTTTGGGCCTATTTTCAAAAACCTGAAAATAGCGAAATTTCAAGTGCTCATAACTTCACTTTGGTTCAACCGATTTCAAAATTTGTTTTTCGTACGCAAAGCTTGTGACCAAACTCAGAGAATGCCGTTAAGTTCATCCCGATAACTAATTTTTTGTAGAAATGAGAGCAGTTTGAAAATCGCCGAAAAAAATGGAAAGGGGTATACCTTAAAAAATTTACAAAAATCTATTGTTGAACTTTAAAAATCTGCCAAAAATCGAAAAACGATCGTAATGGGATGAACCAAACGGGATTTTGAAGCGTGAACGATTACGAAGAGATTGAGCTCATGCTCAAGCCGCAATTCTATCTAGAAAATAAATTGCAGCCATTTTAGTGAACCGATTGAATTTTGGCCAAAATGCAAAAAAAAAAAATTATTTTTGTTTTTCGGGCCTCATATCGATGTATTTTTGCCCCCTAAACACGAATCTATCAATAGTTTTTTCAAAAAATCAAAATTTTCATGAATTTCGATAAAAAACTGTTTTGCTCAATTTTGGGCCTATTTTCAAAAACCTTAAAATAGCGAAATTTCAAGTGCTCATAACTTCCCTTTGGTTCAACCGATTTCAAAATTTGTTTTTCGTACGCAAAGCTTGTGACCAAACTCAGAGAATGCCGTTAAGTTCATCCCGATAACTAATTTTTTGTAGAAATGAGAGCAGTTTGAAAATCGCCGAAAAAAATGGAAAGGGGTATACCTTAAAAAATTTACAAAAATCTATTGTTGAACTTTAAAAATCTGCCAAAAATCGAAAAACGATCGTAATGGGATGAACCAAACGGGATTTTGAAGCGTGAACGATTACGAAGAGATTGAGCTCATGCTCAAGCCGCAATTCTATCTAGAAAATAAATTGCAGCCATTTTAGTAAACCGATTGAATTTTGGCCAAAATGCAAAAAAAAAAAAAATTATTTTTGTTTTTCGGGCCTCATATCGATGTATTTTTGCCCCCTAAACACGAATCTATCAATAGTTTTTTCAAAAAATCAAAATTTTCATGAATTTCGATAAAAAACTGTTTTGCTCAATTTTGGGCCTATTTTCAAAAACCTGAAAATAGCGAAATTTCAAGTGCTCATAACTTCACTTTGGTTCAACCGATTTCAAAATTTGTTTTTCGTACGCAAAGCTTGTGACCAAACTCAGAGAATGCCGTTAAGTTCATCCCGATAACTAATTTTTTGTAGAAATGAGAGCAGTTTGAAAATCGCCGAAAAAAATGGAAAGGGGTATACCTTAAAAAATTTACAAAAATCTATTGTTGAACTTTAAAAATCTGCCAAAAATCGAAAAACGATCGTAATGGGATGAACCAAACGGGATTTTGAAGCGTGAACGATTACGAAGAGATTGAGCTCATGCTCAAGCCGCAATTCTATCTAGAAAATAAATTGCAGCCATTTTAGTGAACCGATTGAATTTTGGCCAAAATGCAAAAAAAAAAAATTATTTTTGTTTTTCGGGCCTCATATCGATGTATTTTTGCCCCCTAAACACGAATCTATCAATAGTTTTTTCAAAAAATCAAAATTTTCATGAATTTCGATAAAAAACTGTTTTGCTCAATTTTGGGCCTATTTTCAAAAACCTTAAAATAGCGAAATTTCAAGTGCTCATAACTTCCCTTTGGTTCAACCGATTTCAAAATTTGTTTTTCGTACGCAAAGCTTGTGACCAAACTCAGAGAATGCCGTTAAGTTCATCCCGATAACTAATTTTTTGTAGAAATGAGAGCAGTTTGAAAATCGCCGAAAAAAATGGAAAGGGGTATACCTTAAAAAATTTACAAAAATCTATTGTTGAACTTTAAAAATCTGCCAAAAATCGAAAAACGATCGTAATGGGATGAACCAAACGGGATTTTGAAGCGTGAACGATTACGAAGAGATTGAGCTCATGCTCAAGCCGCAATTCTATCTAGAAAATAAATTGCAGCCATTTTAGTAAACCGATTGAATTTTGGCCAAAATGCAAAAAAAAAAAAAATTATTTTTGTTTTTCGGGCCTCATATCGATGTATTTTTGCCCCCTAAACACGAATCTATCAATAGTTTTTTCAAAAAATCAAAGATTTCATGAATTTCGATAAAAAACTGTTTTGCTAAATTTTGGGCCTATTTTAAAAAACCTGAAGATAGCTAAATTTCAAGTCAACGTAATTATGAC
>OX333074.1:50061035-50321035 GCA_946863875.1 Alloplasta piceator
AAAAAATCAGACATTACAAGATCCTCCCCTATAAAAATTGTATGTAACAATAAAAAAGTTTCTGTTAAATTTAAGCCTTCAAGGTTTTTTTCCGATTATCAATATTAACATTTTGGTAAATTCAATTTTTTCATTTTTCATTCGATATTTTTTAGCCATTTTTGTAAATAAAATTTTGCGAATTTAAAGTAATTTTATTTGTTAAGTCATAAAAATTATTGAATTAATAGAAATATCGGATGGATCGAGAAAAAATCATTGAAACTGATCGGTAGGTCAATCAAGTTTCAATAAAAAATAATTTTGACCAAAATTCCGATGGAATTTAGACAAAAAATGAATTGCGATAAAAAATTAAAAAAATCAATCTTTCATGAACAAAAAAATGGCAACCTTAAGGATTTTTTCCTATTTTTAATATTCAAATTTTAGTAATCCCAATATTTTTCATTTTATATTTTTTAACGATTTTTGTAAATAAAATTTCACGAATATAAATTAATTTTATTTGTCAAGTAAAAAAAAAAATAATTGAATTAACAGATATTTAGACGAAAAACGAATTATTGGCAAATAATTTTCATTGATAAATTATCATTTCATTCATAGAACCACTGACATTTGATTATTATTTTTCAATTAATTGAAATTCTCGACGTAGGAACAGCTGTTTAGACCGAGGCGAACAGCCGCAGAGCATGCACGCGTGTCAAGCGGGTTGCCTACTCACAGGCGTTCACGAATTACAAATCCGCCTATTGAAGACCTACATTGAAAAATTATAACTCGACAATTTTTTGTCTGAATGGCGATGATTTTTTCTTCTGCATTTTTAAGAAAATTCGTTTGCTAAAAAAAAATTTGAATTGCTCAAAAATTACTTTTTACAGCTTTTACTCAAGTTCTAGCAAGGAAATAAATGCACTCTTTTAAAAATCTCTCGGTAAACATAAAATAATAATGATTATTATTATTATTATCATCTATGAAAAATAAAAATTTTATCGGCAAAATAAATATTTAATCGCCATTCCATCGATGTAACAATTATCTTCT
Organism: Alloplasta piceator; assembly: GCA_946863875.1. Classification (NCBI taxonomy): domain Eukaryota; kingdom Metazoa; phylum Arthropoda; class Insecta; order Hymenoptera; family Ichneumonidae; genus Alloplasta; species Alloplasta piceator. The sequence continues at coordinate 50,062,092 of OX333074.1, forward strand.
TAGCTGTAAACAGGATTGCAAGTAATGCATTACTTTTTCTAATGCATTGCCATTTTCATTACCCATTACAATGTAGTGTGTAATGGAAAAAAATTGCATTACCCATTACAATGTAGTGTGTAATGGAAAAAAGTTTCATTACCCATTACAATGCAATGTGTAATGGAAGAAAATTTCATTACCCATTACAATGTAGTGTGTAATGGAAGAAAATTTCATGACCGATTACAATGTAGTGTTTAATAGAAAAAATTTCCATTACGCATTGCAATGTAATGTGTAATGGACAAAACTTTGATTGCATTTTTGGGAATGGAAAAATATAGATGAATAAATTATTGCAATTTTGCTTTACATTTTAATGACTTAGGTACCTTAAATTCTAAAAAGCATCTATATGCACACAAAAAGTGGAACGTTGAACTGCACTTCTCGATATACTTTTTTTCAGCGTTTGCTTTGGCGAATATCCTTTGCTCAAAGTGATTTTCTGTGGCAATTTTTTCTATTACACACTACATTGTAATGGGTCGTGAAATTTTCTTCCGTTACACACTAAATGATAATGAGTAATGACAAAATTTTCCATTACACACTACATTGTAATGGGTAATGAAAATGTTTTTCATTACACACTACATTGTAATGGGTAATGGATTTTTTTTCTTTCACACTACATTGTAATGGGTAATGTAAATTTTTTCCATTACACACTACATTGTAATGGGTAATGAAATTTTTTTCCATTACACACGACATTGTAATGGGTAATGAAAATTTTTTTCTTTACACACTACATTTTAATGGGTAATGAACATTTTTTCCATTACACATTCTAAAAGTAATGAATAATGCATTACTTTTACATTGCAAATTTCACAACCCCCGCGGCTGTAAATCGACAAGTTACTCAGTGAAGATTGTAAACAATTCAAATATGTGCAAAATCATTGTCAAGAAATGACTTACCTGTACAGCACTGTTGAGGAAACAATTGTTCTGTCCAGGACCATTCAGGAGACCCTTTGTGCTGGTGAAGCTGGTATTGTGATCTCGGGAATCCGTCTTTTGGCCTCCATGCAGATGATGCTTGGCACTGACGCCATTATTGGGATTACCGTTACCGCTAACGATCTTACGGCTGACGTGAGACGATTGCAAATATCCCACGTAATCCACAGTGTCCTGGGATACGCCGCAGGATTGTTGCTGCCGTTGCTGCTGTGGCAATCCCATTGTCGCGGTCATCACCGTCCCCGTCGCGATCCTTACACACCGATTAACCTCTGTGCGACATCATCTGCGAGAAAACAGAGACCCAACATCCGTCAGAATGGTTAATCAACAGTGTTAATCGATTTATCGCGAGAATTTGATCACTCCATCGACTCATCTTCATGAGAGAAAAATTCATTTCATATACAATGCCGAATATATACCAGAGTTGGGCAAAGTACTTGAAAGTACTTCAAGCATCAAGTACAAAGTACCGTAGGTACTTGAAGTAAAAAGTACTTGAAGTACAAGTACTTGAAAAAATCAAGTATCATCATCAAGACACATTCAAAAGTACTTGATCATTGTACTTGAAAAAAGTACTTCAAGTACAGAAAGGTACTTGAAATTTTTCAAGTACAGTACTTCAAGTACAGGAAGTACTTGAAAAATGTAAGTACAATGCTTGGAGTACTTTTTAAGTACTTTGTTCTTGCAAGTACTGTACTTTAAGTACTAGCAAGTACCGAGTACTTTCAAGTAGTGCCCAATTCCGATATATATATATATATATATATATATATATATATGTATATATAAGCGGTATACTGGTCTAGAATTTTGAAAAAATCAATTTTTTTTGCATATTCTTAAAGTTTAGACCTTGAAGAATATATCCTCAAAAGTAAATTTTTTAATTCCAATAATTTACGGAGTTACAGCTATTTTAATGACGCAGCAACTACGCCCTTCATGTCGGAGCAAATCGGAGTATAGACGTTCGGTTCACATGACAAATTTTCAAATTTTTTACCAATTTTTAATTGATATTTATGATGATTTATAGAATTTTTTTTTTATTTTCAAAAATTGAAAGAAATAGTAATTATGGATGGCCCACGACCGAACTGGTCTTAAAAGTTGTTGAATAGATTGAAATTGAAAAAAAAATTTTTTTTTCTAAATCAAAGTATGCACTCACTTTCAAAAACACGATTCAAAGTTTAAAAATGAAAAAACTTATTCAAAAGCACCTCGAATATTTATTTTGTATTTTTTTCTGAAAAGGCAATAAAAAAACAAAAGATTTCAAACAAAAACACACTTGATTTGGACCATTATTAAAGAAATTATGACCAAAACACCGAAAAGAGAGCGGTTTTTTTTTAAATTGAATATCTTGTGAATGGGTAATCAAACAAATCTCAAAATTGAATAGGACCGAACTTTTGATGGGTACTAAAAAATATAAATAATTTGAGGGAAAAAAAAGTGTTTCAAACAGTCCGATTTGGGTTTACTATTTTTCCCTGGAAAATTATAGTTTAAGGATTTTGACGCCGATAATACTTTTCCATATAAAAATAATATGAGGGAAAAATATGTTATTAATAAATAGATGAAATTTATGACCTGCTTAATCACAAAATGTTTGACTTGCATTTTGTTATATTTATTTTCGCCTTGGCAACTTTTCAAAATTTTCAAGTTTTCTCGTTTTAAGAGATCAATAATTAAAAAACTTTAAACGCCTATCTGAAAAGAGCTTAGAAGGGACTGGAAAAAATTTCACGAATTGCCGAAGAACACCTAATCTGTATGAGGAGGCGAAGTAATTAAATACAACTTTTTATTTACAGCAAATTTGTTGGATCTGTTCTGGTTTTGACGGCTACAGAGAACGCTGACGATGGGCTCTCATATATGCATATGAGGTATTCCCGCTCAACGGGACCCCCTTTTAGGACGACCTCGTTCGATTTTCTTGAAACTCGAGTATGTTTTAGTGTTGCCTGGAAGTATATTGTACACCAATTTTCAGATCTCTACCTATAATACTCTTTGGAATACACCAAAAGTTATATTTCAAACTTTTTGCGTATTCAGCGCTTCGGAGCTTTAGCACGGCGCGAAATAAAATTTAAAAAATTCTTTGATAATAGCTTTCGATCCGAAATTTCCAGCGCTTTTTGAAAAAAATATCAGCGATTCCAAAAAAAACGAATTCATTTGAATTTCGACCAAAAACCGAAAAAATTGGTTTACAAAAAAAGACCGTAATTTAATTCGGCGGAACAATTTTTTTCATGTTTTGTATATATCTGAGAAGTCAAGATATAAATTTCAAGCTCAAGTTCAGTTTCACTCACATCCATTTACTAATGCCAAGTATTTTAGTAGGAAAAAAATTCTTAAATTTCGTGTTTTTCGTATTCAACAGTTCCCTGATGTATTATATAGTGTTTTTTCTAACGAATTTTGAATTTAGTAAATTTATTAAATTAATTAAATTAAATTTATTAAATAATCAAATTTATTCAATTTATTTAATTAAATTTATTAAATTCGAAATACGTTTAAAAAACTATATAATATATCAGAGAACTGTTGAATACGAAAAACACAATATTTAAGAATTTTTATCCTACTAAAAGACTCGGCATTAGTAAACGGATGCGAGTTCCAACTTGAAATTTAAATCGTGACTTCTCAGATATATACAAAACATGAAAAAAATTGTCCAGCTGAATTAAATTATGCTCTTTTTTTGTAAATCAATTTGTCCGGTTTTTGGCCGAAATTCAAATGAATTCGTTTTTTTCGGAATTGCTGATATTTTTTTCGAAAAGCGCAGGAAATTTCCGATCGAAGAATTTCCTATTGTCAAAGAATTTTTTCGATTTTATTTCGCGCCGTGCCAAAGCTCCAAAGCGCTGAATACGCAAAAAGTTCGAAATATTACTTTTAGTGTATTCCGAAGAGTATTATAGTTAGAGATCTGAAAATTGGTGTACAATATACTTTCAGGCAACACTAAAACATACTCGAGTTTCAAAAAAATCGAAAGAGGTCGGCCTAAAAGGGGGTCCCGCTGAGCGGGAATACCTCATATATATCATCGCAAAAATTGAGCGCCGACTCAGCGGAAGGTGGAAATCATTGACCTCGTTAAAGGAGCGTGCGAATCGAGGGAGAAAGAGAGAGGAAAAGAACTCTAATGGGCTCACTGAGTTTTCCCGAGGGCGAAGAATCTCCACTTCACAAAAATTTTCCGTCATTTTTTATTTCTATCAATTATATATATTTTTCATCCTCCACGATTCGAGCGGGAATTTTAAATATTTTTTTCCACATAAAAATATCGTTAAGTACTTTAAAATTATTCGGAGAAATCATCAAAAATTATACAAAATAAATTTAAGAAGAACTTTGGAAAAAATCCAAGACGCCAAGCAATAATACTTTGCAACTTTTCTTTCAATTTCCAATATTTTGAAATTAATATTTTTTTCCACAATCAAAAGTGCATTTTCAAGCATTTGGCGTTTCACATTTTGCAAGGATATATTTTTTAAACACAGAATAATTGTAAAGAACGCCGTTTCATTTATTTTTTTCTTGGAGCCTTAACATATATATGGGGCGTGCCATCCCAAATCGGACAATTCGAATTTTTTTTTTTTATATCCTCAAATTTTTTATATTTTTTAGTAGCCATCAAAAGACCCTTGCAGGTAAATTTTGAGATTTTTTGGGTTACCCGTTCAAAAGACAAAAAACCGTTCTTTTTCGGTATTTTGGTCATAACTTCTTTAATAATGGTCAAAATTAAAAGTTTTTATTTTTATTTTTATGGCCTCTTCAGAACGTGTTTTTAAATGAGTTTTTTGAGTTTAAAACTTTAAATCGCGTTGTTAAAAGTAAGAGCATATTTGGATTTTCGGACTAATCTTAAAAGTTGTTGAATAGATAGATGTTCAAAACAAAAAATTTCCAAAAAAATCAAAATATGTAATCACTTTTAAAAACGCGATTTAAAGTTTAAAACTCAAAAAACTCATTCAAAAACACGTCGAATATTTTTATTGCATTTTTTCTGAAAAGGCCATGAAAAACAAAAATTAAAAAAAAAACTTTTAATTTGGACCATTATTAAAGAAGTTATGACCAAAATACCGAAAAAAGCGGTTTCCTTGAATTTTGAACGAGTAATCTAAAAAATCTCAAAATTTACCAGCAAGGGTCTTTTGATGGCTACTAAAAAATATAAAAAATTTGAGGATATAAAAAAAAAACTTTTTCAAACTGTCCGATTTGGGATGGAACGCCCCATATATATATTTAATTTCAATAAACACGCAGTTGCAAGTAAATTATCGATATTCATGGAAATCTCTCGAGGACATTGTCTCGAATCGTCGAGCCTTGCTAACAGATAACAGGGCGAGTATGTCCCAAGGAAAACGACATTGCGAATCATTTTTGCATCCATTGCGTGCAAATACTGAGAGCGAGAGAGAAAGAGAGAGGGAGGGGGAGAATAAGTTTTAAAAAATTCCAAAAAGAACAAAGTACTCGGCAATGTGAAACGCTTCTTTCTCCTCGAAGTCAGAAAAAGTTTCATTGCAATGCAAATCGAGGAGTTTTCCCATTTTATGAGCATGCCTCTTATATATATATAGCCTCTTTATATTTTAAGATTCATTTGATTATTAATTATCAATAATATTTCGAGTAAGAGCGTCGAATCGGCTAAAGGATCCAATGATGACAGATTAAGCGATAATAAACAAGATCTTATTTCTAATTTATTTAAACTTACTTAAACTTATTTTAACGTTTTGATCCTGATTAGGATCATCTTCAGAACTCAGAAAATTTATTGTAATTATTGAAGCTTTTTTTTATGTAAAAATCAATAAACAATAATTAGAATGTGATATTTTGGAAAACAAAACGCTTTTTACATTAGGTCATATAAATTAGCCATCATTTTCATAAGTATCTTGATTTCCAAAACAAATCATTATTCATTGGCCAGCAATTTCAAAAGTTTCTTATTTTCAAAAACATCACATTACAACCATTATTCATTTGTTTTTATAAAAAACCTTGCAAATTGGACATTTGCACATTGCTTCCTCATATTAATCACATAGCTTCCTTTGTCACAAAGTATGGCAATCGAATTTGGCTTCCTCATAAAAGAAGCTTTGTTAACTATCGAAAAACATGAGTAATCAACGTGCAAATTTGCCAAATTCTCACAAATTTACTTCTTGCTAAATTTGATTTTTACCAATTTCAATAGCAAACAACCTTGATCACTATTTTGAATGTGTACAAAATTTCAGTACAATATCTCGCAAATAACCGAAGTTCGAGTATGCTATCTAAAAAAAAAAAATCATAATTTAATTAATCATTCGATCGGTTTTGGCCAAATTTAATAACGAACATAATCGATAGCTACTTATATTAGCTCTGTGTAAAGTTTCAGTGCAATATCTTAAAAATTACACGAGTCAGAGCGTTTACGCTATTTTTCAAAAAATTAAAAATTTCATAAAATTTCAATCCCTCGATGAATTTTCGCCAAATTATTCAATACCAAACAACCTTAATAGCTATACTAATTCTGTGCAAAGTTTGAGTGCAATGTCTTGAAAATTGCAGAAGTTAGAGCGTTTACGCGATTCTTGCAAAAACGAAAAAAGTCAATAAAATCTGAACACCCGTTAGAATTAAAACAATCATTACTCATTGGCCACCAATTTCAAAAGTGTCTTGATTTCTAAAAACTTTCATTGAAAAATGCTCTATAAATTACAATGAATTTTCTGAGGATGATCCTAATCAGGATCGAAACGTTAAAATCCATATTATTTATCATCACTTCCTTCATCAACGAATCCTCTGGCCAATTGTAGCCGAAACTCCAAATACAAGTGATCATCGCGGCTACGTACTTCATGGAAAACTAAAAATCATTTAGTATCAAAATATTTGTGGGAAGAAATGAAAATTTGGTTTCACAAAAATGACTCTATAGTCTTATAACAAAGATTCCTTTGTACATTGCAGAACAAGAGAAGCATATACACTGTGAAATGGCAACATAAAATGGTATGGCGCTGGCATTAATTTCAAGGAGGCTGGAAAGAAAGAGAGAGAGCGAGAGCGAGAGAGAGAGAGAGAGAGAGAGAGAGAGAAAGAGAGAGAGAGAGAGAGGGAGAAAGAGAGAGAGAAAGAGAGAGGAAGAAAAGTGGTCGTCTCGCGATGGTTGGAAAGAACGTGCTCGAGGGCCAGATTATATGTAGTATATGTATAGCGAAAGCCAATGAGGCGTCATTGTTTTATATAGTGGCACACGATAATGCTGGGCGCCGGAACAACGACACCGTATTTCTCTTCTTTCGATACACACTCCGGTGACAAACCCTTTTTTAAAAACTCACGATCATCGAAATTCTGAGCACGAAATTTTCAGTGATTTCTCAATGAATAATGCCAAAAGCTTCCCCGAAAAAAAAGTTTCAGAGAAAAAAAACTGAAAATGTGTTATCAATGATTGGATAAATAAATAAATAAAAGCTGATTAAATTAAATTAAAAAATAAAATAATTGTTTTAAAAAAAGATCAAATGAAAATGTGCACCTTTTTACTCAAATTTCTCCATATTCCCAAAATGGCTTCGTAATGATTCAAAGATAAAATGTAATTTTGTAATTGATGTTGATTTAAAGATAAAATGTAATTTTGTAAAATCTTACGATCATTAAGGAACTGTCTTATTATCTAATAAAAGTAGTGAATCATAATGCAGTTCTTTAATGTTCGTAAGATATTACAAAAGAACTGTCTTATTATTTAATAAAAGTAGTGAAAATTATATTCACTACAATGTGTCTCATGAAAATATGCACTTTTTTCTCTTAACATTTTTTGCTACTCCCAAAACTTCCTTCGTAAGTGGACAATTTTTTGCTTTCTCATAGCGGAAACTTTATCCATGAATTACAAAGAAAAAAAGTTTAGCTGAATAGCAAGGAAATTACAGAAGTTCGCGCTCTCAAAAGCATTTCGTGAAAATGGGGAAAAAATGCATTTCTGCAAAAAAAATCTTCAACCCAACGGCTGTGGAATTATAGGAATTATAGGATATAATTATAGGATATAATTCCACAAAACAAAGATTACTCACACGAACGCATTTTTTATCCGAAATTTTTTTTATAATCGTTACAGCAAAATTATTACATAATTCAGCACAATTATTGCAGCAAAAATTCGGTTTTATTTAAACGAAATAAAGTTCTTTCACGAAGATGCAAAATCTGAATAATCGAAAAAAAGTGACCGAGTAGCCATTTTGAATTTTTGACCAAAATTAAACTTTTTTAAATGTTCTCTAAAATGTGTATTCTAAAAGTTTCACTACACTGAATTTTTGATTCGAGCATTATTTTTCGAAATAACTTACCTGTGAGATTAAAATGGGACACCCTGTATATATGTAAAATCTTATATACAGCATATATTCATTTTAATGCGCAAATTACGCGATAAAAAAATGGCTAATTTTTTTTTATCTTCCTATCAGACTAATACGTAATTAAAATTATTGATTTAAAAAAAAAAAAAACTATTCCGATACCGGGAATCGAACCCGGGCCTTCTGGGTGAGAGCCAGATATCCTAACCACTAGACAATATCGGACGATACAAACTTATCTGAAATATATTAACCAAGTAGTGCCCAATTTTCAGTGCGGTTACGTCTGAATATATGAATATATTAATATATTAATTACTATAAAATTACTAATAAATTAATAATTTTTTAGTATGTTTTGTAGTACCTCTGAAAAGCACTCTAGACTTTTTTCAGATTTTTTGGGAGCAATTTGACTTAACTATAATTTTATAAACAAAATGAATTAGCCAATATTTAAAAATAAAAAAAAAGCAAAAATTCCGTTTTTCATATGAAAAATTTCAAGGGTTGAGTCAAAGTGGGCAGGGGTTTTCTTATGTTTATAACAAGTTTTTTCGACATTTTTGTATAAATTGAAGGTGTTTAAAAAAATGTTAGGATAAGGGCCCACTGAATTCAGGTGTCAACTTCTATGAAAAAATAAAATAAATTTCTAAAAAGCTTGTTATAAACAGAAGAAAACCTTGGCTCAATGCTTGAAATTTTTCATATTTTTCATATAAAAAACGGGATTTTTGTGATATTTTTCAGATTTTTAAATTTTGCCTAAGAGTAATTTGTTTATAAAATTATAGTTAAGACAAATCACTCAAAAAAAATCTGAAAAAATTCCTGAGCGCTTTTCAGAGGTACAGCAAAACCATACAAAATTGCGGACAAAATCGGAGGGGTGAAAGATCAAACCCAGGTCGAATCGGTGTGGAATACCCCATATACATATAATAATTAATTAACATATACAATCTGCACTTTTTCGCCGTCTTAATGCACTAAAAAAATTCGGAAAAAAATCATGCTACTACTCAAACATTCACTTTGAAATACCAATCGTAAAATTCCCGAAAATTAAATTTTATATTATATCTATATTATATTTATATTTATATATTATATATTTATATATAGTATGTTTATATATATATATATATATATATATATATATATATATATATGTGTGTGTGTGTGTGTGTGTGTGTGTGTGTGTGTGTGTGCGCGTGCGTGCGTGCGTGTGTGCGTGCGTGTGCGCGCGCGCGTGTGTGTGTGTGTGTGTGTGTGTGTGTGTGTGTGTGTGTGTGTGTGTGTGTGTGCGTGCGTGTGTGTGTGTGTGTGTGTGTGTGTGTGTGTGTGTGTGTGTGTGTGTGTGTGTGTGTGTGTGTGTGTGTGTGTGTGTGTGTGTGTGTGTGTGTGTGTGTGCGTGCGTGCGTGCGTGCGTGCGTGCGTGCGTGTGCGTGTGTGTGTGTGTGTGTGTGTGTGTGTGTGTGTGTGTGTGTGTGTGTGTGTGTGTGTGTGTGTGTGTGTGTGTGTGTGTGTGTGTGTGTGTGTGTGTGTGTGTGTGTGTGTGTGTGTGTGTGTGTGTGTGTGTGTGTGTGTGTGTGTGTGTGTGTGTGTGTGTGTGTGTGTGTGTGTGTGTGTGTGTGTACGTGCCACGCATGTACGCCGTGAATTTTTGCAGGCGCGCCCTGTTTCGAATAACAATAATGGCATTAAGACGGGCTATTTATAAACTCCACAACGAACCACCAAGAATGAACACTCAACTTTGAAAAAAATTAAATTGAAATTTTCTGTTTTTTTCGGAAATTTCTTTTATTCGCAATGGCCGTTGCGAATTTTTTTCCAATTCGGCGGTCAAATTACTTTTTTCACTTCGTTACAACCTGAAATTGTTAATTAAAAAAAAATACGCTACAGAGCAGCGGAGAGTTAATTGTCTCTCGGTGATATGAAAACTTAAAGCTCCGTTCATAATCCGCGTGACGAAATCGAGGTCGGCCGATAATACTGGCGATGGTCCGGGAATCCGTGAAAGTTTGTTCGGGGCGCGAAAGGGTTGCGAAATACTGCCGTAACATCTCTACCGAATAACAGCTGTACGGTATAAAATCTTTGGGAAATATGAGGATTTTAAAGGTGTCGAACATACGAAAGGATGCGAGGATTAATCTCTACCGAATGATACTCCAACTAAATGGCATCCTTACCACACAAAAACTCTACCGAAAAAAGCAGAACACATCTACAACTCCACCGATAATTACCGAAATTACATACATACAGAGATAAAACTCTGCCGTAACATCTCTACCGAATAACAACTCTACCGGATGAAACTTCTGACAATATCAGGTTTTCAATATGGCGACCAAGTAACAAGGCTGCAAGGAATAATCTCTACCGCATGATGATCCAACTAAATGACATCCTTACCGCACAAAAACTCTACCGAAAAAAGCAGAACACATTTACAACTCTACCGACAATTACCAAAATTACATACATACAGAGATAAAACTCTGCCGTAACATTTCTACCGAATAACAACTCTACCGGATGAAACTTCTGACAATATCAGGCTTTCAATATGGCGACCAAGTAACAAGGCTGCAAGGAATAATCTCTACCGCATGATAATCCAACTAAATGGCATCCTCGCCGCGCTAAAACTCTACCGAAAAAAGTAGGACACATTAACAGCTCTGCCAGTTATTTCTTCACCAGAAATACACCCTTGCCGCAATAAATCTCTATCAGATGACAACTGTGAATCCTGAAATAGAAAATTTTCATCTCTACCAATTATTACTCAACCAACGGAAATTTTCACCAGAAATGCATACCAACCGCGATAAAAATCATAACATCGGTATCGAATTGAAACTATACCGTACAAAATGAAAAATTAACATCTCTACCAATTATTACTCTACCAACAGACACAGCTCCACAAAATGTTAAAAAACAGTTCTTCTGTAAAAAAAAGCCTCCAGGAACACCATCAAATTACAAAGAACTACAATTCACTTCAGACAACTCTACCAGAAAAATTTTGGTCCAGCAGTCTCAACGATAAAATTCAAAATTGGCTCGCAGTTCAAACCCAACGTACGAAAACCGACAATTATAAAAACGGATTTCACGCTATATGTGTTGCAGTTGCACTTTCCTCCCCTGCTGTGAATCGCTAGCTGGGACAAAATAGATATACCCGGATATACCCATATATATATATATATATATATATATATATATATATATATATATATATATATATATATATATATATATATATATATATATAAGAGTCGCGAATTTCTCAATATATAGATATATATGCATCGCCGCGGCTTTCACAACACTGATGGACTTGATGGAGTGTTCGTCTCGCTTTTTTTCGACCCGCTTTTATTAGGATATTGCATATATACATGGCGCCCCACGGCGGTTTCACGCGGTCTCTGTACACATCTCTCTCCCTCTCCTTTTTTCTCATCTATGGTTTTTGATGCGCCAGCGAAGCCCGCCAGGAAGTGAGAAACTTCGCGGTGTGATGAGACTGCGGGCAGGGTATATACATATATATGTATGGGGCATTTTATTTAAATTTAACCAAATCCACCGTCAACCATTTTCATTAGCATCCGTTATTATATTTACATCCTTCTCAGTAGAAACTGGCAAAACACCTTTACAAGTATTTGGAAAAATACTTATTCATATTTAGTCGTGAGAAACAAAAATCATTTTCAAGTCGAAGGATGATTTTTTAAGATTACAAACTCTTCGACTTATTGAATTTCGAATCAAATAAAGTAAGTTGGCTGTAGCTCGTTAGGTTAGTAAAGGTCCGTTTAGGTTACTTTAGTTAGGTTTAAGTTAGTTAGTTAAGGTTAGTTGAGGTTAGTTAATGGTAGTTAACGTTAGTCAAGATTAGTTAAGGTTAGTTAAGGTTAGTTAAGGTTAGTTAAGGTTAGTTAAGGTTAGTTAAGGTTAGTTAAGGTTAGTTAAGGTTAGTTAAGGTTAGTTTAGATTAGGTCAAGTAGGATAGTTATATAGTTAGGACGTAAATCCATTGGTAATGGAATATCCCATGTATGCAAGTTCCTTGCTATCCCATTTTTTCCACTCCCTCTCTCTCTCTCTTCTTCTCGATCTCCGGGTCAATGAAGAAGAAGATAAAGGAAAATTAGAAAAAAGGTGCGAGAAGAGAGGTGGCTCGTGGATAAGATGTACTCGACGCCGAGGCACGGAATATTCATGAAAGCGAGATGAGGGGGTGGAAAGAACCAACGCTTGTACGTTTACTTTTTCATCCTTTCTCTTCCCTCCTTTCTTTACTCAGATTGTCGTCGTTGACGCCTGACGAAGCAAAGAAAACTTCCCTTTATATTCCTCGAGTCTCGACGTCACACTTTATTTTATTATTTTTCGTATATCCTTTCGACGCTCGAGTCGTTCATCCTTGAACCTGCAGCGTCAAACTACGAGCGAGGACAACGACGACGACGACGACCAAGACGACAATTTAAAAGAATCGTTTTCATGGCAAAACGCTTCGCTGAATTGTGGGCGCGCGTATATTGATACAAGCTTGCATATACGGTTGACGAGTCATGCGAATCCAGACTACCTTGAATCGTGAACTGCCAAATGCAGGATTTGTACATTTGCATTTTGAAAATTTACTAATTCCCTGGTTCTCCTGTAAAGCAGCGCCCTCTGGCTTGTTAATCCTTCGCAGGACCACATTTAGCCGCCAATTACCGTTCAAATGACTTACGGGATCGGGCAGTGTCAAAACGCCGATTTTTTAACATAATAGTACATTACGATACGAGTGCGATGAAACTTTTTCTCGCACGAGTATCGTACAAAATTTTATCGCACGAGTGCGTAAAGTGCCCGCTTCTCGCACGCGCAGCGAAGCGATGCGTGCGAGAAGTGGTCACTTTACGCACGGAGTGCAATAAATATACATTACCAGCGAAAAATTTTCGGACAAAACTTCAAAAAAGGTCTGGAACGTTTTTTTTATGCCATCTCGCCGGAAGTCAACGTAAACTAATTTAACAAACGGCATTTTAAAGGCAAAGAATTCGGCTTCATTTCCTGGTTTTTTAATTATTTTTACAATTTGATCGTAGATTTGGACTCTATTTTGAAAACAACTGTTTTTCGCCTTTCTTCCCCCTCTCTTTAGGTGCACTCATCTTCTGGAGAATTTTTTTAAATACATTTTTACGATTTAATTCATAAAGGGGAAGTTTGAGCTTCAATTTCCTTTTTTGAAAAACTTTGAGCGATTTTTTTTTCCAAAGTTATTCTGTTTTTTGCGAAAAAAGAGGAAATTTGAAAAATCCCGTATAACACGAAAACAAAGAGGATTCATGAAAAACTTCAAGATAGCAAAAAGTTGCGTCTGTTTTCGCTGAGTTCAGAAATCTTTTTTTTTCAATTTTTTTTTTTCTTATTTTCTGGGTCGGAGCTCAGATAATTCAATTACGATACCTCGAGAATTATGGGATTAATGATAAAATTTCAAGAGGGGAAAATACTTTATTCTATCATTTTCAACACATTGGAATTTTTTTTTCAATTTTTTTTTCCAAATTTTTATTTCCAGCCACAACGTGAGAAAAAAAATGTTGAAAAAAATGTGACAAAATTCATCTAAACTCAACGAAAACAGACGCAACTTTTTGCTATCTCGCAGTTTTTCATGAATCTTCTTTGTTTTCGTGTTATACGGGACGTTTCAAATTTCCTCTTTTTTCACAAAAAAACAGAATGACTTTGGAAAAAAAATCGATCAAAGTTTTTAAAAAAAGGAAATTGAAGCTCAAACTTTCCCCTTTATGAATCCAATCTTAAAAATTTATTTAAAGAAATTTCTCTAGAAGATGGCTGCACCTGAAGAGAGGGGAAAAAAGGCGAAAAACGGTTGTTTTCAAAATAGAGTCCAAATCTAAAAACAAATCGTAAAAATAAGTTAAAAAACAGGAAATGAAGACGAAAAAATAATGCACAGCCAAATTAGTATTTTTAAGTCAAAGGAAAAAAAGGAACCCTTATATAAAATCACTCTCGGGTCTGTCATTCGCCCGACTGTCAAAAAAATGTTTTTTATATGTAATATGTTTTTTATATGTAGTTTTATAAATGTTTTTTATATGTAGGAATGACATTCCACGGTATTTCGATCAAAATCTTACCTTGATGATTTCGATTGTCCTCTATATTTTGTTTATAAATAAGAATATTGAAAAAAAAATTCCCAAATTTTTTCAGAATTTGTCGATCACGCGTTTTTTAGATTTATTTTTATTTTTCGAAAAAAACGGGACAACTTTGTAAAGTCTGAAAAATCTAATAAAATATAACAAATTTGTTGGGCTTTGTTCCAAAATAGAGATTTTAATACTCTGAGTAAAATTCAAAAAATTGAAAGAAAAAAAAATGTACTCATAGAGTATTAAACCCGTAGTAAAAAACTCCATTGAATCGCCAATGGCAACCAATGGTCCTCATACGACTCCATTGGACAATGAATGGGGACCCATTGAGATTTCCGCATTTGTCAATGGCGTACAGGGCTGACCATTGATCAGTGAATGGGTATCCATTGAACATCAAATGCGGATGAATCGAATGATCATCATTACTCAATGATGCTCATTGGAAAGCCAATGCGGATGAATCGAACGATCATCATTACTCAATGATGCTCATTGGAAAGCCAATGCGGACGAATCGAATGATCATCATTACTCAATGATGCTCATTGGAAAGCCAATGCGGATGTATCGAGCGATCAGCATTGCCCAATAGTGTCCATGAGATGGTAAATGCTGATGAACGAAATGATCCGCTTTACCCAATGATGTCCATTGGAAAGTCAATGCGGATGAACTGAAAGATCAGCATTTCCCACAGATGTTCATTGGAACCCAAATGCGGCTAACGATGAAATGATCAGCATTTACCAAGGATACCCATTGAATAATAAGTAACTACGAGTTATACAATGATCAACATTTATCAATAATGTCACTTCATTGATGACTGATCGAATGATAAGCAGCATTCGTTAACGATGTTGCAATCCATATTCGAGGTTCAATGCAGAACAATTGAACCCATCGATCGATGAGAATTTTTCCGAATGCGATATTTATCAACCGGCGGTGAATTAATAAAGTCAAGTAAGAGTAGATGTCGCTGATTCTCATATATGAACCAAATATTTTCTTCAATTGTAATAAATGCTGATGATTATATCGATGGTCAATTAATATTAGCATAAGCTCGGAAATTATTCGAAAGTAATTTTAAAAAAATGTATTATAAACTGCTCATCAAGTACGTGTACGTTTGGGATAAATGATTTTTAAAACCGTTTATTTTTAACATATACACATAATTTTATCAGTCCTTCTCAACCCGATTTGTGAGAGGAGAAACGTATATACTTTCATTATCAATCGTCATCTGAATACACTTACAATCTATTTTCTCAATTCTGAGCTTCAATAATTTCTATTAAATGTAATAATATATATCGCGTTACAGCTGCCATAAGGGCGTATCACCTCTTTTACGCCCTTATGGCATCCGGGAGCCATAAGGGCGTATTGAAATTTTTTTTTTCAGGAATCTACGTAATTATGACCGAAAAGTATAGAACCGATGAAAAAAAAATTTTCCCAATTTCCCAAACGGGATTTTGAAGCGTGAACGATTACGAAGAGAATAAGCTCTTGCTCAAGCCGCAATTCTATCTAGAAAATATTTTTGTTTTTCGGGCCTCATATCGATGTATTTTTGCCCCCTAAACACGAATCTATCAATAGTTTTTTCAAAAAATCAAAATTTTCATGAATTTCGATAAAAAACTGTTTTGCTCAATTTTGGGCCTATTTTCAAAAACCTGAAAATAGCGAAATTTCAAGTGCTCATAACTTCCCTTTGGTTCAACCGATTTCAAAATTTGTTTTTCGTACGCAAAGCTTGTGACCAAACTCAGAGAATGCCGTTAAGTTCATCCCGATAACTAATTTTTTGTAGAAATGAGAGCAGTTTGAAAATCGCCGAAAAAAATGGAAAGGGGTATACCTTAAAAAATTTACAAAAATCTATTGTTGAACTTTAAAAATCTGCCAAAAATCGAAAAACGATCGTAATGGAATGAACCAAACGGGATTTTGAAGCGTGAACGATTACGAAGAGATTGAGCTCATGCTCAAGCCGCAATTCTATCTAGAAAATAAATTGCAGCCATTTTAGTGAACCGATTGAATTTTGGCCAAAATGCAAAAAAAAAAAAAATTATTTTTGTTTTTCGGGCCTCATATCGATGTATTTTTGCCCCCTAAACACGAATCTATCAATAGTTTTTTCAAAAAATCAAAATTTTCATGAATTTCGATAAAAAACTGTTTTGCTCAATTTTGGGCCTATTTTCAAAAACCTGAAAATAGCGAAATTTCAAGTGCTCATAACTTCACTTTGGTTCAACCGATTTCAAAATTTGTTTTTCGTACGCAAAGCTTGTGACCAAACTCAGAGAATGCCGTTAAGTTCATCCCGATAACTAATTTTTTGTAGAAATGAGAGCAGTTTGAAAATCGCCGAAAAAAATGGAAAGGGGTATACCTTAAAAAATTTACAAAAATCTATTGTTGAACTTTAAAAATCTGCCAAAAATCGAAAAACGATCGTAATGGGATGAACCAAACGGGATTTTGAAGCGTGAACGATTACGAAGAGATTGAGCTCATGCTCAAGCCGCAATTCTATCTAGAAAATAAATTGCAGCCATTTTAGTGAACCGATTGAATTTTGGCCAAAATGCAAAAAAAAAAAATTATTTTTGTTTTTCGGGCCTCATATCGATGTATTTTTGCCCCCTAAACACGAATCTATCAATAGTTTTTTCAAAAAATCAAAATTTTCATGAATTTCGATAAAAAACTGTTTTGCTCAATTTTGGGCCTATTTTCAAAAACCTTAAAATAGCGAAATTTCAAGTGCTCATAACTTCCCTTTGGTTCAACCGATTTCAAAATTTGTTTTTCGTACGCAAAGCTTGTGACCAAACTCAGAGAATGCCGTTAAGTTCATCCCGATAACTAATTTTTTGTAGAAATGAGAGCAGTTTGAAAATCGCCGAAAAAAATGGAAAGGGGTATACCTTAAAAAATTTACAAAAATCTATTGTTGAACTTTAAAAATCTGCCAAAAATCGAAAAACGATCGTAATGGGATGAACCAAACGGGATTTTGAAGCGTGAACGATTACGAAGAGATTGAGCTCATGCTCAAGCCGCAATTCTATCTAGAAAATAAATTGCAGCCATTTTAGTAAACCGATTGAATTTTGGCCAAAATGCAAAAAAAAAAAAAATTATTTTTGTTTTTCGGGCCTCATATCGATGTATTTTTGCCCCCTAAACACGAATCTATCAATAGTTTTTTCAAAAAATCAAAATTTTCATGAATTTCGATAAAAAACTGTTTTGCTCAATTTTGGGCCTATTTTCAAAAACCTGAAAATAGCGAAATTTCAAGTGCTCATAACTTCACTTTGGTTCAACCGATTTCAAAATTTGTTTTTCGTACGCAAAGCTTGTGACCAAACTCAGAGAATGCCGTTAAGTTCATCCCGATAACTAATTTTTTGTAGAAATGAGAGCAGTTTGAAAATCGCCGAAAAAAATGGAAAGGGGTATACCTTAAAAAATTTACAAAAATCTATTGTTGAACTTTAAAAATCTGCCAAAAATCGAAAAACGATCGTAATGGGATGAACCAAACGGGATTTTGAAGCGTGAACGATTACGAAGAGATTGAGCTCATGCTCAAGCCGCAATTCTATCTAGAAAATAAATTGCAGCCATTTTAGTGAACCGATTGAATTTTGGCCAAAATGCAAAAAAAAAAAATTATTTTTGTTTTTCGGGCCTCATATCGATGTATTTTTGCCCCCTAAACACGAATCTATCAATAGTTTTTTCAAAAAATCAAAATTTTCATGAATTTCGATAAAAAACTGTTTTGCTCAATTTTGGGCCTATTTTCAAAAACCTTAAAATAGCGAAATTTCAAGTGCTCATAACTTCCCTTTGGTTCAACCGATTTCAAAATTTGTTTTTCGTACGCAAAGCTTGTGACCAAACTCAGAGAATGCCGTTAAGTTCATCCCGATAACTAATTTTTTGTAGAAATGAGAGCAGTTTGAAAATCGCCGAAAAAAATGGAAAGGGGTATACCTTAAAAAATTTACAAAAATCTATTGTTGAACTTTAAAAATCTGCCAAAAATCGAAAAACGATCGTAATGGGATGAACCAAACGGGATTTTGAAGCGTGAACGATTACGAAGAGATTGAGCTCATGCTCAAGCCGCAATTCTATCTAGAAAATAAATTGCAGCCATTTTAGTAAACCGATTGAATTTTGGCCAAAATGCAAAAAAAAAAAAAATTATTTTTGTTTTTCGGGCCTCATATCGATGTATTTTTGCCCCCTAAACACGAATCTATCAATAGTTTTTTCAAAAAATCAAAATTTTCATGAATTTCGATAAAAAACTGTTTTGCTCAATTTTGGGCCTATTTTCAAAAACCTGAAAATAGCGAAATTTCAAGTGCTCATAACTTCACTTTGGTTCAACCGATTTCAAAATTTGTTTTTCGTACGCAAAGCTTGTGACCAAACTCAGAGAATGCCGTTAAGTTCATCCCGATAACTAATTTTTTGTAGAAATGAGAGCAGTTTGAAAATCGCCGAAAAAAATGGAAAGGGGTATACCTTAAAAAATTTACAAAAATCTATTGTTGAACTTTAAAAATCTGCCAAAAATCGAAAAACGATCGTAATGGGATGAACCAAACGGGATTTTGAAGCGTGAACGATTACGAAGAGATTGAGCTCATGCTCAAGCCGCAATTCTATCTAGAAAATAAATTGCAGCCATTTTAGTGAACCGATTGAATTTTGGCCAAAATGCAAAAAAAAAAAATTATTTTTGTTTTTCGGGCCTCATATCGATGTATTTTTGCCCCCTAAACACGAATCTATCAATAGTTTTTTCAAAAAATCAAAATTTTCATGAATTTCGATAAAAAACTGTTTTGCTCAATTTTGGGCCTATTTTCAAAAACCTTAAAATAGCGAAATTTCAAGTGCTCATAACTTCCCTTTGGTTCAACCGATTTCAAAATTTGTTTTTCGTACGCAAAGCTTGTGACCAAACTCAGAGAATGCCGTTAAGTTCATCCCGATAACTAATTTTTTGTAGAAATGAGAGCAGTTTGAAAATCGCCGAAAAAAATGGAAAGGGGTATACCTTAAAAAATTTACAAAAATCTATTGTTGAACTTTAAAAATCTGCCAAAAATCGAAAAACGATCGTAATGGGATGAACCAAACGGGATTTTGAAGCGTGAACGATTACGAAGAGATTGAGCTCATGCTCAAGCCGCAATTCTATCTAGAAAATAAATTGCAGCCATTTTAGTAAACCGATTGAATTTTGGCCAAAATGCAAAAAAAAAAAAAATTATTTTTGTTTTTCGGGCCTCATATCGATGTATTTTTGCCCCCTAAACACGAATCTATCAATAGTTTTTTCAAAAAATCAAAGATTTCATGAATTTCGATAAAAAACTGTTTTGCTAAATTTTGGGCCTATTTTAAAAAACCTGAAGATAGCTAAATTTCAAGTCAACGTAATTATGACCGAAACGTATAGAACCGATGAAAAAAAAAATTTCCCAATTTTTTTTTTTCATCGGTTCTATACTTTTCGGTCATAATTACGTCGATTCCTAAAAAAAAAAAATCGATACGCCCTTATGGCTTTCGAGACCCACTCGGAAAGCCATAAGGGCGTATAAAAAATTTAAAAAAATTGGGAAATTTTTTTTTCCATAGGTTCTATACTTTTCGGTCATAATTACGTCGATTCCTGAAAAAAAAAATTTCGATACGCCCTTATGGCTTTCCAGCCCTACCTTTGGCTGGCATACGCCCTTATGGCAGCTGTAACGCGATATAATGCGTATATAATTATTGGTCGTTATGCTAATATTAGCATTATGATTAACCTTACTTATTGATAACTCACATCATTTGATTATTTAATGCGTAATTCCATGCATATATAGCAATCATATGAAAGAATCTCCATTGATGATCCCATTTATTCCCCATTGCCCACAAAAACCAATGGAGGTGAATGGCGAATTAACTAGGAAAATTGTCTCCATTGAATCCCCATGGGATAATCCCCATTCCGTTTCAAATGGGGAATTCAATGGCGAAAATGTCCTTAGAAAATTCGGCATTCATATCCATTGGTTTTGTGGGCAATGGGGAATGAGTGGCGAACAGCAATGGAGATTCTTTCGTATAGTAAAAACTCCATTCATCGCCATTGAAAAATCCTCATTCATTCCCCATTGCCAAAATAACCAATGGGGATGAATGCCGAATTGCCTAAGGGGATTGTCTCCATTGAATCCCCATTAGATAATCCCCATTCCGTTTCAAATGGGGAATTCAATGGCGAAAATCCCCTTAGGCAATTCGGCATTCATCTCCATTGGTTATTTTGGCAATGGGGAATGAATGGGGATTTTTCAATGGCGACGAATGGAATTTTTTACTACGGGAAATCTCCATTTTGGAACCAAGCCCAAAAATTTTGTTATATTTTATTAGATTATTCTGAATTTTTTCAGATTTTACAAAAGGGTCACTTAAAAAAAAAAAGAAAAGAGAAGAAAAAA
Source organism: Alloplasta piceator (assembly GCA_946863875.1). NCBI lineage: Eukaryota > Metazoa > Arthropoda > Insecta > Hymenoptera > Ichneumonidae > Alloplasta > Alloplasta piceator. Next base: position 50,083,374 of record OX333074.1, read on the forward strand.
AAAGAAAAAAAAGAACGCGTGACCAAAAAATTCTGAAAAAATGTAGGAATTTTTTTTTAATGTGTTCTTTTATATAAAAAATTAAGAGAAAAATCGAAATCATCAAAACAAGATTTTGTCGTGTCATTCCACGACATTCCGATCAAAATCTTGCCTTGATGATTTCGATTTTTCTCTAAACTTTTTGCATAAAAAAATACATTGAAATACATTTTTCTAAATTATTTCAGAATTTTTTGGTCACGCGTTCTTTGGATTTTTTTTTTAGTGACTTCTTTGTAAAATCTGAAAAAATTCAGAATAATCTAATAAAATATAACAAAAATTTTGAGCTTTTTCCAAAATGGAGATTTTTTTAATTTTTGGTCGAGTGGTCTTGACAATATAGTTCAAAAATTTGCTAGGAATGACTGCCCCCCCCCCCCCTTTAATGTCCTGAATTTCTAAAACTAAAATTTAGATTTTAATAGGGTTATAATCAATTGAATTGAAATAGTTTCTGGAAAATAAAGTATTCAAAAAAAATAGGCATTTTGTGCAGTATTAGTGAGAAAACCTAATTCGATGAGCTCTTGGCTCCTCTTTTTAGATTCAAAATTGTGAACATCCTTTTCACGGCACTTTGGGGAGTTCCTTAAGAACAAAACTTCGGCGAACTGAGTCTGTATGAGTCTGATGCTGGCCTGGAAACCTTTGAACAGTCTGTGTACAATACACGCTATTACTATGGACAACTTTTGTGTGTATATACGTGCACAAAAGTTTGTACGAATCCTCGGCACAGAAATAACGTTGGGGCCACCTGCGCACATATGATCGAAGACACGAAAAGATGCCAACGTAGACCGTAACTCGTATTCCATGCACTTGAATCCTCAACTTATGTATTCATGCAGCTTTTACATATGAGGTTATATACAGTAGAAGTTTTCGTAATTTAACTTTTCAGGAGTGGGCAAAAGTCATATTTTTATACTATCCTCGCAGTCTCGACTCCCAAACTGATGCTAAAAATGTGCCAAAAGGAGACGCATCCTCAATCTGGACGAAAGTGTCCTTTAAGAGGGAAAGCCACGCTCAAAAGTGTAAGAAAAAAAATTTTTTTTGTATTTTCTTAAAATATATATTTTTATAAAAAATGGAATTAAAGTTTTTAGTAAAAGTTCTGAAAATTGATTCAATTGCGCGTTCATCTCAAAGTGACTTTTTCCGCGTTGTCTCAACGAATGAAAACTCATGAATTCATTTTCAATTTTTTTTTATTTTCAATAATTCAACTTCAATCGAGTTCAACATTTTTGATAATTATTATTTTTAAAACTTTTATTGCTTCAATAAGAAAAGAGCCTTAAAAATGAGACAAATTCGGCGCCATTTTGTAAATTTAAAAAAATGGCTAAGCATAACGATAGCTACATTCGTATATGAATATTTTTTTTAATTTTTCGATGACCCTTTATCAAGATATCAATAGATCAATGGAGAATTCCAAATGTAGGAAATAATGTCGCTTCTTTCAATTTATTTTTATCTGCAGTGGAGTAGACTTTAGGAGAACATTTTACCTCGTGGCATCACGCAAGAAAACCTACTTTCGCTGTTTATTATCTCCTCTAATTACAAAATAGAATTTCAATGAGACAAATGTCTTATCGAGAACTTCTACTGTATTTAAGGGAGTATTCTGATCTAAAATTTTGAAAAAATACATTTTTTTCATATTCCTAAAGTTTAGATCTTTAAAAATACATCCTCAAAAGGAAATTTTTCAATTCCAATAATTTACGGAGTATGAGCAATTTTAGTGACGCAGCAACTATGAAAAACTTTATAATACGACCCGAAAGTCACGATAATTCGACTGTAAAGAAAATATCGATGTGGGACACAGGTGTGATTAGCCAAGGAATAAGTAGGTCGAGTTGGGACACCAAAAGCTTTGATTCCCTCACCTCGAATGACCTATTGCCAAATTTTCTATACCTTTCCTCTTTTCCCGCAAAACCTGAAAATACATTTCTCTGTTATTGCCAAAAACCGGGTCGAAAAATTAAGCTTTCACCGTCCTTTTCCCTCCAATCAAAATTCAGCCTACTATTTTTGTATCGAAGATAAAAGGCCGAATTCAAGATGAAAAACAGACCTAAATATGCTTTTAAACTTAGGGGGACTTAAAAGGGCCGCTCAGGGCGGAAAAAAGGCGAAAAAGGAAGCATTATAAGGATAGCGTCCGAAACGAGAAGGGACCAATGGGGAAGGGGGCGCCACCTGCGCGAAAAGAAGATGAAGAAAAGACCGGTTCGAGGGTCCGAAATGTTGTTAACCAGTGCACCACCGCCACAACGCCCCAAAATACCGTCTCGGTTAAGTTTTTTTTTCTCCTCATATTTTTCCACTCTTTCGAGCTAGCGGACTGATGGCCCACGTGCATGCGAACGACGCTGCATTATTGGCGAGATTTTGCGAGAGAAATGAGAGGGAAAAAAACAGCTAAGAACCACCAATTACCGAACCGCGAGACCACTTTGAGCTTTGCAGGTGCGTTTGGCCAAAAACCGCGCAACAGGCTAATAGTTATTAGCCGCAACCTTCAAGTGATCGTGTTGTCGACGAGAAGAGACTCTTTTTTTCATTGAAAATCCGAAAAAAAAAACACTTGAATTTAGGACGAATTTTCATATCCTAAGATCTATCTTAAAATCGATCTTAAGATCAAACTTTCCGTTGAACTCGTTGAAACTGAAGATCAAACTTAAGTTCCAATTTAAGATGAATCTTAAGTTTGAACTTAAGTGTCATTATAAGTTCATCCTTAAGTTCAAACTTTAGTGCGAACTTAAGATCAAACTTTCCATTGAACTCAAGTTGGAACTTAAGATCGAACTTAAGTTCCAATTTAATATGAATCTTAAGTTTGAACTTAAGTATCAGTTCATTCTTAAGTTCAAACTTTAGCTCGAACTTCAGATCAATCTTATAAGTTCAAACGTAAATTTGTTTCGAAGTTTAATCTTAAGTTCAAACTTTAGCGCGAACTTCAGATCGCTCTTAAGTTCAAACTTAAATTTGGTTTGAAGTTTGATCTTAAGATCCATCTTGAGCTTGAACTTAAGTTCGATCAAACTTCTTTCATCGGCTCCCTCGACCGTGTTTTTTGGCATTAGTTGTCAAAATAATTAAGTTTGATCGAACTTAAGTTTAAGCTTAAGATCGATCTGAAGTTCGCACTAAAGTTTGAACTTATAATGACACTCAAGTTCAAACTTAAGATTCATCTAAAGATTCAACTCAAGTTCGATCTTGAGTTCCAACTTGAGTTCGATGAAAAGTTTGGACATCTGGATCTTAAGATAGATCTCGAAATTCGGGCCTTAGAATGAAAAACAAATTCCTTAATTTTAGTTAGCAGCGTATCGTTGCTTGAATTGTCGATTTAGAAATGGTAGATTTTGGTCAAATTATTTTTTAAGGAGGAAAAAAAACACGATAATAACTGGCCTGAAAAATCCTACGCGATATTCGACAGCAACATTAGTGTCAAGGCTGCAAGTTGTCTGCAGACTCTGTCTCTTCGTGCCGAATTTTAACTGGATGCGCCCATATGAGACGTTCTGCGTGAATCGTCTTATTTAATTCCTATGGTATTTTTCAAAATTCCGTAAATTAATAAAAAATATTGAGCACTAAGAATAATTACACATAATTATGTGGTTTTTCAGCCTTTTCCGAGATCAAACAGTGCTGCTTTCGCGAACGACGCTAAAGACGGATTAGAATTGGATTTCCCAAAGAAAGAAAGAATTCTAACTTAGCCTCTAACGAAGTAGTCCTTGAAGAAAGGATCTACCTAATGTTCATTCGATATAAAAAATCAAAATGTGTGACAATTGAAATTCCAATGTAATAAAAATTTTCCTTCATGCTTGAGAAAAACTGAATGAAAATTCACAATGTTGCAAATTGTTTTAAAACAATTTTTAAATCCATGATAATTGATGTCTTTTAATTATTGAAGATGCATAGCTCAAAGACACAATTAATAATTGACGATCAATTTGAAAAATATTTGTAGAAAACGAATTATGAAATCCAGCACTCATTCAAAAAGCTGGAAGCTCCTTGAAATTACTATTTTTTATTTTTTTTTCAAAACCAGCATTCGATTTATTGATTTATGGTCTAAAATTTAGTTATCACTGAAATGAGGAGCCTCATGACTGCAACAATTTTATGCAATTATTATTCAAGTCTTTAACTATAACATGAGCCTTCAATTTAATTTATCGATGGACTGTTGATAATCTGCATGGGCAAAGTATCGTCGAGTGTTTCGTACATCGCATGTTTCATGCTCTCGTTTTCTTTGGTGATATAGAGCAGTACATTATATATGCTATAACCTACGCCTGTCTGGATTCGCGTTTACCGAAATAGAAGCTCGTAACATTTGGGGAGAACATAGAAATACTGCGACGTAGAGGCATCGTCAAGCAAACGAGTCATATACAAAGATGGATCATGATAATTAATTAATTTGCTATTAATAAATTTACAATAATAGTAATTGATGATTATCACGATAATAGTATTTATATTTCGGTGAAATATTTTTCACAATTCTTTCAATTCTTCATAATGCAAATTGTTTAAATAGCACAAAAAATCATATTGAATTTTTTATAACAATAATAATTTACAATAATCATAACAATAATATTCCTATTTTATTGCAGCATCCGGTAGATTGTCGATTAAAAAAATGTGTCTTCAAGATCAAAGCCCGCTTCCGCGAATTTAATTAATTAATTAGGAAGGACGGATCATGCTAATTAATTAATTTGCTATTAATAAATTTACAATAATAGTAATTGATGATTATCACGATAATAGTATTTATATTTCGGTGAAATATTTTTCACAATTCTTTCAATTCTTCATAATGCAAATTGTTTAAATAGCACAAAAAATCATATTGAATTTTTTATAACAATAATAATTTACAATAATCATAACAATAATATTCCTATTTTATTGCAGCATCCGGTGGATTGTTAATTAAAAAAATGTGTCTTTAAGATCAAAGCCTGCTTCTGCGAAATTAATTAATTAATTAGGAAGGACGGATCATGCTAATTAATTAATTTGCTATTAATAAATTTACAATAATAGTAATTGATGATTATCACGATAATAGTATTTATATTTCGGTGAAATATTTTTCACAATTCTTTCAATTCTTCATAATGCAAATTGTTTAAATAGCACAAAAAATCATATTGAATTTTTTATAACAATAATAATTTACAATAATCATAACAATAATATTCCTATTTTATTGCAGCATCCGGTAGATTGTCGATTAAAAAAATGTGTCTTCAAGATCAAAGCCCGCTTCCGCGAATTTAATTAATTAATTAGGAAGGACGGATCATGCTAATTAATTAATTTGCTATTAATAAATTTACAATAATAGTAATTGATGATTATCACGATAATAGTATTTATATTTCGGTGAAATATTTTTCACAATTCTTTCAATTCTTCATAATGCAAATTGTTTAAATAGCACAAAAAATCATATTGAATTTTTTATAACAATAATAATTTACAATAATCATAACAATAATATTCCTATTTTATTGCAGCATCCGGTGGATTGTTAATTAAAAAAATGTGTCTTTAAGATCAAAGCCTGCTTCTGCGAAATTAATTAATTAATTAGGAAGGACGGATCATGCTAATTAATTAATTTGCTATTAATAAATTTACAATAATAGTAATTGATGATTATCACGATAATAGTATTTATATTTCGGTGAAATATTTTTCACAATTCTTTCAATTCTTCATAATGCAAATTGTTTAAATAGCACAAAAAATCATATTGAATTTTTTATAACAATAATAATTTACAATAATCATAACAATAATATTCCTATTTTATTGCAGCATCCGGTGGATTGTTAATTAAAAAAATGTGTCTTTAAGATCAAAGCCTGCTTCTGCGAATTTAATTAATTAATTAGGAAGGACGGATCATGCTAATTAATTAATTTGCTATTAATAAATTTACAATAATAGTAATTGATGATTATCACGATAATAGTATTTATATTTCGGTGAAATATTTTTCACAATTCTTTCAATTCTTCATAATGCAAATTGTTTAAATAGCACAAAAAATCATATTGAATTTTTTATAACAATAATAATTTACAATAATCATAACAATAATATTCCTATTTTATTGCAGCATCTGGTGGATTGTTAATTAAAAAAATGTGTCTTTAAGATCAAAGCCTGCTTCTGCGAATTTAATTAATTAATTAGGAAGGACGGATCATGCTAATTAATTAATTTGCTATTAATAAATTTACAATAATAGTAATTGGTGATTATCATAATAATAGTATTTATAATAATCATGACAATAATATCCAAAATTTGTGAAAAAAATATAAAAAATCGAAATTCTTATATATATAATAGTTTTATTAATGAATAACCTTAAGTGTCCAGTACTGGGGGACTTCCCCCTATTTGAATTTCCTTTGCGATTTGAGAATTCGAGAAATTAAGCTTTGCTCTTGAAAGCATACTTTTGTAATTAAAAGTTGCAATAAAATAGAAATACTATTATTGTCATCATTATTGTAAATTGTTATTATTATTAAAAAATTAATATGACTTTTTGTAGTCGATTATTTGAAGAATTTGCAGTACAACAATTGGAAGAATTACACAAAACATTGCACCGAAATATAAATACTATTATTATGATAATCATAAACTACTATTATTGTACATTTATTAATGGCAAATTAATGAATAAGCAATTAATTAAATTCGAGGAAGGCCTTGACGTTGGAGACACATTTTTGTAATTAACAGTCCTGATGCTGCAATAAAATAGGAATATTATTGTCATGATTATTTTAAATTGTTATATTTATAAAAAAATCAATATGATTTTTTGCGGTCGATTATTTGAACAATTTGCGATATTAAAAATTCGACGAATTACGTGGATTCAAATGAATCCATCATAGTGGAACGACATTTTTTGGAACAAAAACATATACAAAATACAAAAAACATAACAAGACGAAAAAGAGGGTTAAGGATGGCGAGTCCCTATGAAATCTTTTAATATTAATTGTTCAATAAATAGCTTCTTAATCGCGGTGAAATTTTTACACGACCTCCTGAATATTTCATGTAAAAACATATTACATTTTCATGTAATTCTATCATCATTACTTCAACCTCCCTAAGGGTTAAAATGAAAAATGATGAGAAAATTCTGAAAATTTGGTATGTTTTTGTATGAAGTATTTACGAGGTCGTGTAAAAATGTCACGCCGATTAGGAGGCGCGTTATTAAAATATTAACATTTTGTTAAGAACAATTTTTTAAACAAATAAAAAAAAATATTTATCAATAAACTTCGTTTTGTTTGCGTTGTCTTCAATATAGCGTAGGTATTAAAAAATTGAGAGGTCAAAAAAAAAACTTATCGCAAAGTTACATCAGTTTCCATATGACTACATTTAATTTAATTCAATTCGTTAATGTTAATTGTTCGACAATGAGTTTCCTAATCGTCGTGAAATTTTTACACGACCTATTAAATAATTCATCGAAAAACATACCAAATTTTCAGAATTTTCTCATCATTTGCGATTTGGGACTCAACATCCTTAAGGAGGTTTGCGGTTGAAGTTTGAGGTTTTTGGGTAATCTATATGATATAATAGACGGCGTGATGGATTCACGCACCTGTGGCGAAGACATCGAGTAATATCGGTTGATTTGGGCACACTAGGCACGTTTTGTGGTCCCCGAAAGGTAAGAAAAAAAAAGTAAACTCGTCCAAGTAGCCGACGAAGGGCGAAGATTCGGAGGGTTCCATTGGAGGAGGGAGGAACCGCGCACTTTCGAGTCGAAAAATTGAAAAAAAAAGATTTCCAAACCAGTTCGACCGGGTGCTCGCGAGATGGTTTTTACGTCTCGAATCTCGGGATAAATAAAATGAAATTCAACCGGCGAGAGCAACGAAATGTAAGAGGGAGGCGCTCAAATTGGAAGAAACTGAAAGACAAGTAAACCGAGAAAAGAAACAAGAGGGAAAGAAAAAAAAATGGCACGAGACACCGAACTTGTTTCATGCGTTTGAGACCTCAAATATTCGGGGAAGATATGTGCAATGAAAAAAAAAAAAAAAATGGTGAAGAAAAAAAATACTGAAATGCGAAAAAAGCGCTGAGATCAAACGAACTTCGAGAAAGAGTGTCTGCTGATTTTTTTTTCTAACCATTCTGAAGCTTGATGAAGCAAAACACGATACTTTATAAAATAAAATCAAAAAAATACTTTGTAAAGTATAAGTATACGTATAAAAGTATAAGTATAAATATTAGGGTGATTTTTTTTTGACTTTCAAATTTTTTTCACTCCCCACCTAAAATTTTGTTGGATATATCATTAAAAAATCCTCTGAAACTTACAGCCCTTAATATTAATATTAAGTACTTTCTCATAGCGTGAAAAAATTTTCCATCTAAAATACACGTAAAACAAAATTTTTTTTTTTTTAATTCTTTAACTCAGCGGTATTTTTTATGTTATCACATTGTTCTTGATCTCAATTTACGCAAAATTAAACGATCTTCAAAAGTGTCCCCAGCAGCGTAAGTGTAACTTACATTGGTGACGTGGTACACTAAAGTTGATTTTTACCCAAAATTCTCGTTTTTTGCCCTTATCTCCGAAATGATCAACTTTACCGAAAAAATGTGAAAGAAAATTTTGTTGGAAATTTAATTTCCTACAAAAAAAAGTCCTCTAGACCTATTTGCTAAAATTAATATTTCTTGAGATATTGAGATATCAACAATTTAAAACGTTTGGTTCGATAAACCATAAAAATTTTATACCACAAATAAGGTACACGGAAAAAAATGATCAGTGAGAACTGCTGAGATTCCCATTAATTTTTACAGTTTTCCGCATCAACAGCGCCTTCTAACAGGGTAAACAGTGAAATTTGCATATTTCTTTAATACAATATACAGATGTCACATATGACATGGTACATGCCCATCGGACGAATTTTTACAGTGTGGAACAGTAAAATGTACACTACGTGAAACGTTATATTTCTGTTGTACCCGGCGAACTTTTTACACATTTCACATTGTAAAAATTATCCAGGGCCCGTGAAAAAATTACAATGTACATTGTAAAAATTGAAAAGAACGTAGTATATTTTACGGTATGTTTTTTTTTCGCTGAAAATACTGATATTTCTAAAATAAATTATAGTGTAGTGAAACGTTTCCATATTTGAATAAATTCCAATTTATTTAAATATTGAAATAAACCGTTATTTATCCTCGCTCAGGCTCATAGCTACGAAGACTTGTACTTGACTAATTAATCGTGAGATCAATTAATGGAGCGAATCAATTTTAACCTCGCACCCATAAAGAGCACGAGCGTCACCGAAACGCGGGTTATGTTCCAACAATTGTATGTCAATTGAGGACGCCGACGTTGGTGATACATCGGATCTTATAGGTGCTCGGTGGCTCTCTCGCTGGCGAGAGCGCGCGCCGTCCGACGCTATCTAGCGGATCTCGGGCGAAATCGTGGCCCGCCGCAGGTCGTCTCGTTACAGTGCTACACAGTAAAAATTGAAATTGACGTTGCATATTTTGCGGCGCGCATTTGATTTTTCACTGGGAACACTGCAATTTCTAATTATGTGCTTTGAACATTCTACAGAGACCATTGTAAATTTTACAATTCAAACACAGTGGATTTCGTCGTTTCTGCTTGTTATTTCTACTTTGTCATTTTTTTACGGTGAACATTGAATTTTTTACAGTGTAAATCAGCATTTATAATGGTTTGAAAAGTAGAAACTACATTAAATTCATTAATTTATAATGGATTCCCAGTAAAACGCCCGAATTACAGTTCTGAACCGTATATTCTGCATTGAATTCAGTAATTTTTTAAATACTACACATTAATTGTCACTGATCATTTTTTTCCGTGTAAGGTTCAATATCTCAAGAAATATTGATTTTAGCAATTAGGTCCAGAGGACCTTTTTTGTAGGAAATTAAATTTCCAACCAAATTCTCCTTTACATTTTTTCGATAAAGTTCATTTCGGAGATAACAGCAAAAAAACGAGAATTTTGGGTAAAAATCAACTTTAGTGACCCGTACCATTTCACCGGTGTAAGTTACACTTACACTGCTGAAGACACTTTTGAAGATCGTTTAATTTTGCGTAAATTGCGATCAATAACAATGTGATGGCATAAAATACCACTTAGTTATAGAATTTTCAAAACAAAAATTTGATTCACGTGTATTTTAGATGAAAAATCTTTTCACGCTTTAAGAATGTACTTACTATTAATATTAAGGGCTGTAACTTTCAGGGATTTTTTTTCATCTAACCAAATTTTTGGTGGGGAGTGAAAGAAAAAAAAAGTCGAAAAAAATCACCCTAATAAGTATACTTTATAAAATACTGTTGCAAAACACAATACTTTATCAAATTTGCAAAATATTTAAGAAATTTTATTATTATTCAATATTATTGAATAATAATAAAATTACCAAAAATATAATTGGGAATGATTTCTCTTTTGTAATCCTTATTTTGATTTTTTTTAGTTTACTGAAAATCTTTTTAGATCACCATTCCAAATACTTTTTTTGTCAAAGAGATTATGATGCATCCTTGGAAAAAACGAGATTGATTACCGGGAAGTTTGGAGAAATTAAAAAAAAAAGCAAAGATGCACTTTCGGGCTTCCCACTCTGTGGCTTCTTTTAAGGGCATCACGACCTCGAATACCTCTGGGCCTATTTACTTCATTTCGGGGCCCAAGCAAGACAAAAAATTGAGAAAAAAAACCAGCGCACAACGCTCGTGAGTTCGTATTGTGCTTCACCAAAGGCAGCATAAATAATTGAACCATTACAGCGCGCTTCGTGAGACGGAGAGACGAATTGATAATTACACAGCGTGTCTCCAGAGACGAGAAAAATTAATAAATTTCAATATCCATAACATACGTTTTGCTCCGTCATCGAGAAATCTTTGTTTTCGTGAAATTGTCTTTTTTTAGGAATTTTCAATTCCAAATTTTTTAAACACAAAAAGAGAAGAGAATTCTAGAACGGTGAAACTTTTTTTTTTTTTTAAATCAGCAAATTTGTTTTTCAACTTTTTTTACCGTTTCCGCTGATGAGCAGGCAAAAAGAAATTTTTCAAAAATAAATTATGATATTGTTAAAAAAAAAGAAATATTCAAAAAATAATTATATTGTAGTTTGCATCGTTGCGATGGAAGGAAAATAATTTTTTTTTAAATGACAAAAGATTCCAAAATACATTTCAACGATTTTGACCCTGAAAACATTTTGAGAATGAATTTCATAAAAAAAATTATTGCCGTTGCATTTGAACGATGGAAACGTCAACATCATTCTAAAATAAAGGATTGCGCGAGTGTTTTGAAAACTGAGAGCTGACAATTCTCGTCTCGAGCATCAATATCGTGAATATACGAAACAAGCATCGACATCACTTTTTTTCTTATATCGTAATCGTTGGAATTCGAATGTTGTGGCTGTTGCACATCCACCAACTGGTAATTGGCCACCCAAGACCATGAAGGTAAAGAGTTATTCGCCCATTTTTATTCTTGACACAAATGGGAAACATGTTTTCGTAATTTCCACATAAATTTTTTTATCAGGACCAAAAAAGATTATTTTCAAAAATTCTATCCGTCCAATCAACAATCACTAACACAAATATTAAATCGTTGATTATTGTTAAAATTAAAAGTTGAATTCAATTGTTCTCGAATGAACAGAATCACCCTAAAAAAATGTAAAAATAAATATTTCCAATTGATAATATCACAATTAATGCTGATTCGTGCAATTCATTACCAAAAAATAGAAAATATGTCACAGATAAATGACCTCATTAATTAATGACTAAATTACCTCATTAATTATTAATCAAAGACAAAACAATGATATCCAATTTTCGAAAATGTGTCAACAAATTGGAAATCATAATATCGAGATAAAAAACAATTGAGTTTAGCCCCTTACACCTAACATAACCTAAAATAAAAATCGTAGAAAGAAACAAAATCAACCAAACAAAACAAAAAATATACGACACTATATTATAACACAAATGTAACTATCTATTGATCTGAAATAAATTCCTATTCCTAATCAGGATCGAACCGTTAAGAAATAGTACAAAATTTTATCGCACGAGTGCGTAAAGTGCCCGCTTCTCGCACGCGTAGCGAAGCGAAGCGTGCGAGAAGTGGTCACTTTACACACGGAGTGCAATAAAGATCATTATCTCCTTTGATCCATTATCATCCAAAATTTCCTGGCCAAACTGTAACCTACTATTGAATATTTAAATGAATAAATTTATTAAATGTTTAAATGAATATTTAATATTCAAATCTCACAAATTTCATTTCTTATTTACTATTTCCTCATATTTGTTTTATTTTGTTTCTTATTTACTATTTCCTTATCTTTTTTGGAGTGACTTCGATCAATCATTGGGAAAAAGATACCGTGGAGGATCCCGTTTGTCCTAGTGGCATAATATTACAATGTCCTCGATATGGCGAGTCTATATACGATCATCCTCACATTTTTTATATATGGAGAGAGAGAAATAGGAAAAAAGAGCCTCGCAGCAATTGACTATAAGTGAAGATGAGATTACGTTATCCAACGTCACAAACACACGTTCCTCTCCGCTCAATTTATACCGATAGAATCGAGAAACCGGTCTCGTGGCTTTTTCTCTGTCTATCTCTCTATTTCCCTCTCTTTCTTTCCCTCCGGGCCTGGGCACTTAATTTTTTGGCGTCTCACCTGTGCTCACATTCGATTCGAAGAGCCTCGATAGCTTTTGGAATATTTAAGAAAAAACCATTTAATGATAATTGATTTCTCGATTAATTTGTAATTAGTTTTTAATTTATGCATCCGCCACATAAAAACGACTCCATGTATCAATTCATTGGAAGAGTGAATGACGTTGATAGAGTATAAATAAAAGATTTTTTATTTAGCATCGAATTAATAATATTAATTTTAAGAAATACTTGAACATTTTTTAATAACAAAATCATGTGTCAGTACAAAATTAGGAAAATAATCAAAAATGTTTTAGGGTTTGAAAAGATTTAAATAGTGGTGCAGAATTCTTAGGTTTTGGATAAACAAAACGGTGGAGAAAAAAAAATATTTTTTTGAATTTTCAAAAAATCGCACTTTTAAAAACTTAGGTCCCTGCAGTTGATTGTGCCAAAAAAGGGCAGTTTATCGAATTTCGTTTAATGAAACGCAGCCCGTTTTGTCATTAACGATGATAAAAGAGAAAAATATATTGTATATTTATGCGAAACGGGGCAAATCGTTCGGTTAATCCAGAACCGATATTTTGCCGATGGCAAATTGCCAACGGCAATCTTTTGATCGCAATGCACAGCTCGTTTATTCGCATCAAAAAAAGTGTTCCTTCCTCTCGCTCTTTTGTGCGCACATTTTATCTCTCTCTTTTGTGTATTTTGCCGCCATTGTGCATTTTTACACTCTACAGCACAAGGAAAAATTCATTCAAGATCTACCCTTCGGATAAGTGCGAACGACCGAACCGTGATTTACTGGGACGATTTTTGTTGGCCTTCCTCTTCGTCTACTTTTCCTTCTGAGGACAGGACGGCCATTTTGACAGAGTTTCAAATCTCAATTTATCCTAAAAGTTCATCCTTCGATTATTGAGATTATTCCAAAATTTAGTCAGTATTCCAACCTCTAGTTTAAGAAATTATTCTGGGGTAGAATTTTGAAAAAAAAAAAATTCCCATATTCTTAGAGTTTAGATCTTTAAGAATTTATCCTTGAAAAGAAATTTTTGAATTCCAATAATTTACAGAGTTATAGTTATTTTAGTGACAACTACAAAAAAGTAGTTTTACTCAAAACTACGTTTTTACTTAAGATTACAAAGAGAATAAGCTGTCAGGAAAGTCGAAAATTTATCTAGAAAATAAATTACAGTCATAGTAAACAGATTCAATTTTGGCCAAAATGCGAAAAAAAAATTTAATTATATTTTTAAAACCTTATATCGAAGTATTTTCTCCTCCTGAACACGAATCTACCAATAGTTTTCTTAAAAAACCAAAACTATTACGAATTTTTATCAAAAACACACTCAATTTCGGCCCCATTTTCAATAACCTCAAAATACCTCCTCGATATAAGAGCGTTTCCCCCCATAGTGCTCTTATAGAGAGAAGGTACTTAATTAACCAGATATAAAATTAGTGTGTAGTAAATATGTGTGCAATTTGTTAAAGCAATATTAAGAGAAAGAGAGATAGAGAGAAAGGAAGAGGTAGAGACTTTCCCATCTCGTGGTTTAAATTAATTCCCATCGCGTGTTAGCTCGGGTTTTTCGCTAACGAGAAATTCGCTCCACGCGGAGGAATGACCAACCCTTCGTGTGAAATTACGCTTACACGTATGCGTGTAATAAACGACAGTTTGGAAGCAAAAGGGCGAAAGCAGCGCGTCTCTGCGCTATGTTTAACTCGTCCAAGCGGCGCCATTTTGTTTTTAAGCGTCTGGCGTCCCCAAGCGTCGAGAATTCCCACGGGAAATGCCGGGGAGAATAAAAATGGCGACTTTTCAAAATGTTTGCAAATATATGTATCGCGAGGATAAGCGAAAACTCGACAGTACGTTCTAATCAAGGAAGAACGAAGGATCTAAATATTCTACATCCTCTTCTTTGTCTTATACGATAAATAAAATGGCGTCTTATCGCGACATGTCGGATGTTCTTCGTGAAAACGTGGAGGAACCAATAGCCTCAATTTTCTTCAATCGTAGTATCGATTGGGAAGATAACGATTACAACGAGCTACGATCGATCTTTGATCTATCGATCCTCGTGATCGGTCTATTTCTAAATCTAATCGTTCTCATTGTCACGATTACAAACAGAGAAATGCGAAATTCCATCGGCTGCTACGTCACAAGTATAATCGTGTCGGATCTCGTGATTATACTCAATATTCTCGACGACGTGCTCCATCGATGGTTCGACATTTTATTCGAGCCCGATATCGATTTCGTTGGACGCGTTACTCTGCAATCGTCATTGCTGACGATCGTCGTCTTCAACGTCGATCGATACATCATTGTCTGTCAACGTGACACAAAATGGCACGAAAACGTTGCGACACTTGGCACGGCCGTCAAAAGTATTTTGACAATATGGTGCTACGCCTCGATCACATCAGCGATGGAGCTCTATCTCTACGATCATTTTCGTACGAGGACTATAATCAATATTTTCTGCTGGTCCACAGCAATGTACGTCCTCATGCCAACCCTCGTTATCGTCTATCTAGATTGTCTCCTGTTGCTGGAATTTTCGGAATATCGAAAAATTTCACCCATCAAATTGAGCCCCAAAGATTCGGAGAGCCTTCGATTGTTGGGTACGTTCAATCTTCACACCCAGATAAAAGATCTAGTCGTAGGTACTATAATCGTTTATTTGATTATTTTTTAGTTACTCTAAAGAAAATTTTCTTTCCATCCAATTTTGGGCGTCCACTATATTTATTTATTTGAATTCCCTGTCATCGAGAAACAGGCGTTGAAGAAAAATTCTATTCATTGTTACTAAATACCTATTCATCCGTAATCTCATCCGATAATATCTGCAGATTTGTCAGTACCCCAAAAATCCGCCAGGTGGCTGCCTCTCGCACAAGCGAACCTGCCTCTCGACGCCTATATACTTTCCAAGCTCGTCTATGTTTGATATCCTTGTTTTTCAGTATGGATATTTAATACATTGAACATTGCGGCAAAACGCAAGATGGTCGAATTTCCGAAAAGGATTCCCATAAAAAAGGGTGTTTTTCCTTTTCCCTTCTGTTAAAGAAAAGACGAAGCTCAACGAAATTGTGGACTTCATATGTGTAGCTATACGTTCAAAGATTGAAATGTTTAAAAATATATATTGTATGAATATTTAAAAAAAAATTATTTCATTTAAATACATATTTGTTCAGTTTGAAATAATATTTATTAGTATTAAATAAAAATTTATTAGATCGCAATATATTTTCCTAGTGGTCATTCAAAAAAAAAAAATCTCGTTGACATGAATAGAATTGTATTAGGCCGGCCTACAACTAAAAAAATTTTTTTGACTTGACTAGGATTTAGTTAAATGTACTAGATCTTTTTTCTGGGTGCAATATTGGCATTGTCATTGTCACGATATCGCACTAAGACCCGAATTTCAAGTTCTTAAGATCTATCTTAAGGTCAAACTTAAGATCAAACTTTCCATTGAACTCAAGTTGGAACTTTAGATCGAACTTAAGTTCCAATTTAAGATGAATCTCAAGTTTGAACTTAAGTGTCATGACTCATGATAAGTTCATATTTAAGTTCAAACTTTAGTGCCATCTTAAGTTCGAACTTAAGCTTGGTTTGAAGTTTGATCTTAAGATCCACCTTGAGCTTGAACTTAAGTTCGATCAAACTTCTTTCATCACCTCCCTCGACCATGTTTTGTTTACATTAGTTGTCGAAAGAATTAAATTCTATTGAACTTAAGTTCAAGCTCAACATGGATAAGATCAAACTTAAAACCAAATTCAAGTTTCAACTTAAACTTTTCAACTTTTCAACTTTTTGACGTTAGCTGTGAAAATAATTAAGTTCGAAGGAAGTTAAGTTCAAGCTCAAGATGAATCTTAAGATCAAACTTCAAGTTTAAGGTTGAACTGAAGATCGATCTGAAGTTCGCACTAAAGTTTGAACTTAAGTATGAACTTATAATGAGACTTAAGTTCAAACTTAAGATTCATCTTAAATTGGAACTTAAGCTTGATCTTAAGATCTTAAAATTCGGTCCACTGGGAGTTTATGAGTTTAGAAATGATGAGTTTATAAATAAAAATTTTCAATTTATAATTCATGAATTTATAAATTTGAATTTTCAATTTATAATTTATAATTTCAATTTTATAATTTTAATTATCATTTTAAAAAATTTTAATTTATAACTTATAATTTTACGTTATAATCTATTAAATTATAATGGCAATTATACCATGATCCATGATTTTTTGAAATTTTTTCGACATGATGAAAAATTCTTCACTTTCGTTCGAAAAAATAATGGAGGAAGTCATTTTTTCGTGCGAACAATATTCTTTGGAAAGAAAAATATTAAATATATTGAATCGGTAGATGTTTTAAACAAATAAATAAATGTTAAATTTTTTTTCAAAAATTAGAGGCAATGCAGATTTTGGGTAAATTATTTTTTCAAGAGTAATCAGCAATTTTGCCAATTCAATTATCCATCATAAATTCAAATTAGATTATATTATTGCTAAGTTTTTTTTCTCAAAAAAAAACCAAAAATTATCTCATTTGTCCAATTTATGTAATCTAACCTAATAAATAAATAAATCTAACAAATCTAATAAAAACAATTTTCATAAATAACGAAATGACTGCAAGTTAGAAAAAAATTAAAAACACGCAATTATAGTGCAAAGTCAATGCAATTTTTGCAGTTTTCAATGCTATTTTTTCAACTCCACCGAAAAATAAATCGTATGAAAAATTCTGAATTTTATTATCACAATTAGAAATTATGTGAAGGAATTTTGCGCAATTTTCAAAGTCTCTAATATTGATAATCTCAACGCTTGTTTCTTTGTTTTTCAGTAACCCTTACATTGGGATTTTACGTCACAATGGTCCCTCAGAGAATCGCAACGATTTTATACTACAAAGATCCACAGATATGCTGCACTGCCCTGACCATGAACATATGTTACTACCTTGCAAAAGTATCCACGATCGTCAATCCAATAATTTTCCTCGGGACACTGAAGACTCTTCGAGACTCGTTACTGGTAAGATTTTTTTTTTTAATACTCAAAAAACCAATTTCAATAAATTATCGAATTTTCAATACCATTAAAATGATGCAATAGTCACAAATCGTCAAAAATCGAAAAACAGTAACTATTAAGTATGGCAATTCAAAGATATTCATTTGCTCAAAAATTAATGACACTGATTTGTACCGCAGAAATCGAAACAAATGATAATACGAAAATAACGAAGAGAACAATAATAGCCGTGAGATAATGGATTATTAAAAAACAGTAGAATAATTATTATACCCCAGAAATTGTAAAAGTTCAATTACCAAATTGCATTTAACATTATTCCTTCCTAAAGTGCATCGAATTATCGGCTATCCTAAAAATGTTCCCTTCCCCATTTTCCCTGACTCCTCCAAATTACCTCTTTTTTAAATGCCTACTAAAAAGCCCATATTGTGCGTTTCAGGGGATGATCTTTTGCAATTGAATTCCACGGAACATCGAGACCTCCACGATAATAAGATAATATCAAAGACCTACAAAAGAAGAAAAGGTTTTTCAATGTTTTTTCCTTGTTTACTTGATTTTCGAATTGAAAAAAAACATTATGTTTAGGTTAGAAGCAAAATTTACAAATTAAAAAAAACAAATTAATAAACCCCCACCAATACTTTCAAATAATGGCGTAATTAGTAATGTAAGAATTAATTTTCAGCTAATATCAGGAAAAAAATCATCGATTTTCCATTCGGATGAACGTTCGGAACTTTGAGTTCATTTTATGGTGACCATTTTGCCCCACATTCCCCTACAATAGCTTCTATATCCGTAGTACGTAGCCCTCACTTTTGGCGTCTGATCGTAAATTCAAAATCGTTTTGCCAGCATGGCTGACTAAGACTCTCGGGCTACCGTCTAAACCCTTTTTTCCAAGAGAGACCACACAGTGCACCGTGACTCTCCCCCTCATATATATTTTCCACCAACGGCACGATGTGTTTTCCTTTATGCATATGAGTGTGTGTCTGCATTCACGTGGCGAACAAACAGCAACGTACGCACACCATTGCGACTTTTCTTGCTGGCGTAAGAAAATATTTGATCAAGTGGGAGAATGAAGGCAAGCGTTATATATATATATATATTTCAGCTTGGGTGAAAAGAGGTCATTTTGAGGGCACTGAGAGCGCTGTATTTGCGCCCTTCCGGCATTTGACCGTCGATACTATATATATTTGTGTACAGAGAGACATAGGCAAGAAAAAAAAAAGTCGAGTCTAAGATTGTATGCATGTAGCGTATGTGTGGGCTTCGTCCAAGAGAAGCTCGGAAGACGGAAGTGTTGGATGAAATAAGAGAAAAACAAAATAACGAAAAACAAAGGAATGAGAGCGAGTCAGTTTTGATGATAATTTTGATAAAGGAAACTCAATATATCTCGACGAATCTGTATGAAGATGGAATTTTCAGCTGAGAATAATTTTGAGGTTTGATAGAGGTATAAAATGATCCCTTAGGGTAAAACGATCCCTCCCAGGTTGGACGAAAATACCAATAATGAGATCTAGGAAATAACATGTGCAATAAATTATTGCAATGAGTTATTAATCCGTTTGTTACGAGCGTGAGGCTGTTTTGACATTCCTAAAATCCTTGTTTATGTATTTTTCATATATTAGCTTTGTTACACCAGAATTGTGCTGTCATTTAAGGTTGTCTAGAAGCTATGAAACTTTTGAATGTTAACTTTTCAATAAATAGCTTCTTAATCGTAGTGAAATTTTTACACGACCTCCTGAATACTTCATGTAAGAACATACCAAATTTTCAGAATTCTATCATCATTACTTCAACCTCCTTAAGGGTTAAAATAAAAAATGATGAGATAATTCTGGAAATTTGGTATGTTTTTGTATGAGGTATTTGAGAGGTCGTGTAAAAATTTCACGACGATGAGGAAGCTCGTTATTGAGAAATTAACGTTTTGTTAAAAACAATTTTTTAAACAAATAAAAAAAAATATTTATCAATAAACTTCGTTTTCTTTCCGTTGCTTTCAGTATATTGTGGATATTAAAAAATTGAGAGGTCAAAAAAAAACTTATCGCAAAGTTATATCAGTTTTCATAAGACTACATTTAATTTTATTTAATTTGTTAATCTTAATTATTCGATAACGAGCTTCCAAATCGTCGTGAAATTTTTACACGACCTCTTAAATACTTCATTGAAAAACATACCAAATTTTCGGAATTTTCTCATTGAACGTGATTTGCTTCTAAACAACCTTAAGGTACTAGTCTACTTTAAAAGGCAACAAAAAAGCAAATTTTTAAGATTTTTTTTTCTCAGCTCCTTCATCAGATATGACTATAAAACTGTTATATTACAACATTGTTTCATCCTTCGAAAGTACAAATCAAAATTTTATTTTCCATTTTGATACTTTGAATAATTTCAACAGTCAATCTCAGGATTGGCAAGTCTGAAACAAAAAAATAAGAAAGCATTTTAAAGAGGAAGAGGTTTCTTACACAAAAATTAACCACCGTTAATGAAAAATCGATTTTGCAAAAAAAAAATGGCGGATGTTTGAAATAAATTGTGCAAAATTCAATTTTTATTTTCATTTCAATAATCGGCCATTTTTTCAAATCGATTTTTCATTAACGGTGGTAAATTGTTGTGTAAGCAACCTTCCTCTTTAAAATGCTTTTTTATTTTTTTGTTTCAAACTTGCCAATCCTGAGATTAACTGTCGGCCATGGGACAACACATTTTCGACTTTGACGCCTTCTATAAATTATTCAAAGTATCAAAATGAAAAATAAAATTTTGATTTGTACTTTCGAAGGATGAAACAATGTTGTAATAACAGTTTTATAGTCATATCTGATGAAGGAGCTGAGAAAAAAAATCTTAAAAATTTGCTTTTTTTTGCCTTTTAAAGTAGACTAGTATCTTACATGTCATTTCAATTCCTCCATCCCTATCCATCATCTACATGAGAAGGAATCATTTTAAACGCAGATGGGTATACAATGATATTTTTGTATTGTTCCATCCTAAAAGTTTTAAGTTCTATAAAGGACGCAAAAGTTTTACTTTAGTAATTGTAGATGGGAGATCATATTAAAAAAAAAACATAAATCCTTTCAAAACTTTATTTTTTTCTCAAAGGAAAATCGTTTAAAAATAATATCTGAGAATTTAATACATTGTCTTTTTTTTCTCTGAAAAACAGATCTTGCACAAGTGCAGGTCTTTCGACAAATATTTTCATATTTTTTTATTTCCTTGCGTAATATTCTTGATTCAAAAAACCTCGGGCATGTTAGCAGAGACTTTTTAAATATTAATGATCGACTATTGTGCCTCGAAGAGCCGAAAAAAATCGAAAAACACTCCTGATAAATTCTGCTTGGACCAAACATTACCATCGCCTTTATAAACATATTAATATAATTAGTGATCCATATTGTCCCAACTTTTATTTCTTGTCGTGTTAAAATTGATAGTTTTTTGTCTGAGGTGACTTTTTGTATATGAAGTCTATTTTAGAGGAGCAATTTTTTTAATCGCCTCTCTCGACATCGGATCGTCTGTTTTTTTTTTAACCTTTTACTTTTTAACGACGTTAATATCCTTCTCGAGAAGACTGAAAACCAAACACCATGAAAACAAAATATATGAACGACGTATATAGAAAGTAAATAAAAAGATAAATAAAAAGATGGATAAAAAATAAAAAAAATTAATACAATTATTAATGTATACTTCCAACGAGAAATAATAATAATAATCGCGATGAGATATTGGATAACGAATTTCCACGTTGACTATTCCAGATGGTTACCTCATACATTTATAGACCATAGGATGAAACGTTTTGAAAAATTTCGGCGACACAGAAGTTGACAAAAACACCTGATATCATGGCTGTCGTTAAATATTGCATAATTCATATACTCGCACATATATGGGGCATTCCACTTCGACTCATCCAATATTTCAACATCAACGTCTAGGATTAGGCTCATGATTTTTTTTTGTAATTGGACTCGGCCTAAGAAGCCATTTCAATTTTTATTCACATTTTTTTATATGAGCGCTTATTGTTGTATATTTATGTAACGCGTAAGAACTCAAAAAAAAATGCAATGAAATAAAAATAAAAAATAACAATTTTGAAAAATTCGAGTTCCTGAAACAGATTTTATCTATGATTTTTTTATAATTAAACAAAAACACGTTCATTAAAATATTTAATAAAGCTTGATTTGCTTTGATTTAATTAAGTTTAATAGAATGAAAAACTTCTGTAAACCGTTTTCTGATTAATAAAAATTTATCTATTGTGACGATACATAAAAAAAATCTTGGAATTGTTCGGAAAAAATAAGTTCTCCATAGTACAGCTCACGGCTTATCAATTTTTATCTGAAATTGGAGGTACTTGAGAATTGATTCAGATTCTTTATCACCGGGCTAGTGGACGAAAGACAAAGGACAAAAAAACAGCTGATAAAAGAATGTTTAAAAAAATTGATACTGCTTCTTAATCCTCAATAAAAACGTGAAAAAAAATTGAAAAATAATCAGAGAGGATGATAGTTCAAACGTGTCTTGAATTGACACTGAATATCCCATATATATGTCCCATTTGATGAATAAGAAAAAATTAAAAAAATTATGAAATTCTTTACAGACGAAAAAATCGTTAATTTGTAGCTTGGTTGAGAATTTTTGAAGGAGAGGGGGGCATTGTTCGAAAAAGACAGTTGAGGTCTATTAAAATATCACAATGGGCACGCGTGGGCTTTGCGGGACCCACGCTTTGGACAGCCATTGACTCTTAAGACACTCTTGGTCCCCCCTCTTGAAATAAATAAATAAATAAATAAACATCTCTTGAATGAAAAAAAAATGTAAGCGTGAAATTGACGATGACGAAAGTATGGCGAGAGGAAATCTGAAATGTTTGGCCTCAGGTGACCAACGTGTTTCCCTACGGTTATATTAATATAGTATATTTCATTAATTATAATATACAAACTGTATGACTATTTTATATATATATATATTATATATATGAGGCATTCCACGTCAAGTCGACCACCCCATTTTTTGAAATCACCAAAAATCGCATACAATTCTTTATAAAGTAGTTCTAACTGTAAAGAAAATTCGTGATTTCTTTCAGATCTTTATATTACATATTTTAGCCGGAAAAAAATACAAAAAAATTTCTTGTTCCATTTCGTAACTCGAAAATTATTCATCGTTTATTAAAAACTGTTAAAACTACAAACGAATCGAAGAAGTCAATTCTGAGAAAAAAAAATATCAAACATTATTTGCTCCGAAAATGGCATATAGAGCTTTCGGAGGAGTTGGTAAACAATTTCAGCGAAAAGCACGTTGAAAATCCTAAATTTTATGTTGTACTTTTTTTTCGTGCGATGAATAATTCTCGAGTTAAAAAATAGGACAAACAAATTTTTTTGTATTTTTTTCCGGCTAAAAAATGGAATTTAACAATCTGAAAAAAATCAGAAATTTTCTTGATAGTTAGAACTACTTTATAAAAATTTGGATGCGATTTTTGGGGATTTCAAAAAATGGGGTGGCTGACTTGACGTAGAATGACTCATATGCACTTGAAAATATGTATGTTGAAATCCTCGACGATGTAAAATATGTTGTGGCATTGTATATATTATCGAAAATACATATGTGGGCAGAGATGAAAAAATCTCTAGCAACTCTCCCAGCATAACGTTTTCAAAAAGGGAATGTTATTTTCAGTTCAGTTGACGATTGATTTTTGGTTAACACGATTTTTTTGTGATTCCGAAAATTGCCGTGTAAATTTTTTGTTATAAATTATAATTATAGTGGTAAAAAAAAATTGTTATAATAAATGATCGTGCAATTGAAGAATTTTAATTGTAAAATAGTATTTAAAAAAATTTCATAGTAACGGTTATTTGGCATTACCAAGATTGTTTCTTAAATTTGTCTTAGAAACCACAATTATAAAGTTAAATAAAATTTTGTAGAATGAATAATCGCAAGATTGAGAAATTTCAATTATAAAATATTATTTGGAAAATTTTAATACCGAAAAATCATTTAATATCTTATCGCTTTTATGCAGTTGAAGTTTCGAACGTTCAGCTGAACGAAAAATCAGAAAAAGTATTTGTTTAACAAATACAATAACAAGAGCTTGCAAATATTCGATAAATAATAATTTTAAAAATTCAAAGATATTTCAAGAATTGTTTTCAAAGCTTTAACAAATTCTCAAAATTATTTTGTAAAGGAATAATTTCAATAATAAGTTCATCCGAACGTTCAGAACTTCAAGACATCCATTTTTGAGGTTTCCAATATATATAATAATAGTGGTTATTTATATTCAATGGAACTTTTTTTTAATTCGTCGTTTTGTCGATGTAAACACGCATGTTTACACTTTGTTGATTCAATTAGCGAAGCGCGACGCCCGTCGAAGAACCAAAATGGCGCCGCCACGACGAGCCAAGGTCAAACGACCTCGTCGCAAAACGTTAACCCCTCTATTTTTATTTTTATCTCATTAGGGAAAAAAAATTCGGATATCAATAAATATTTTTGAGAATTCTTTTTGGGCTTATAATAGTTTTTGTATATAAGAGAAAAAAGGGTACCGAGACCGTTAACTTTCTCAACCGGTTCGCCAAATCGCTGTTTGTCTCGTAGAAGCCGGAAGCGAGTAAATTCAAAGGCACAAAAACTCTCTCAAAGTAATTACTTATTTTCATGGAAACAATATTTTGTCCATTTGCAAGTTTCAATAAAATTCTCTCCAATCTTTTCACCATCACACGTCCAAAAGTTTTCCATATTCTATTTTAATTACTTTTTAATGGAGAAAGGAAAAAAAATGTATGTATTTGAAATTTCAAATGTTCGAAGAATCAACAAACATGTTCGTTTAAATTTGAAAAGCCTGCCAATTCTCGACAAATAATTATTTTAAAAAAAATGAAAGAGATATTGAGAATTATTTATCGGATTCGTTGCTTAATTGTTCGTTAAAAGCATAAAAAAATACTGGAAGTACTTTTAAAATTGAATTAAAATTAATATTAAAAAAACATTGTTTAATCCCGTATTAAATTTCTAATTATAAATTTCTGCTTATAATTAATTTACTTGTGTTTATGTTGTTAATTATGTTTCTGTTTATAATTAATAAATTTAAGACATTACTCTTTAAAGAAAATGAATAAACGTATACAGCTGATTTTTTTTCGCGCACGACAACACGAAAATGATTCTCGGATTTCCGGACTTTTGGCGAATTTTTTTGCCCGTAAAGACTACTTTTATTCGCCACTCACCTTCCTGCTTTCGAGGTGTCCGTCCGAGACCGGAAATTCGAATTATCCCGAGCCTTATGAGCCCGGTAGACCTTCGAGGCTTCCGGCTTTTGCGCGCCTCGTATACGTATATGCTTATTCTCCTTGTTTTTCGTCCTCGTCTGCGTCTTTTCTCTCTCTCTCTCGCTCCCTCTCGTTCTTCTCTCACAAAAAAACACCAAACTCTCGATGGATAAAATCGTTTTGCCGAAAATGCCAAAATAAAATACACCAGCGGCGTCTACTTTACCTACGCGAAACGCACTTCTATTATCACTTCACTTTTTGCACATTTTCACGTTTCCAATAGCTCTCAAAACATTCCGTCGATCGTTCATCGACTCGTCGAGAAATCTCTGTTCAAACACACAAAAATTTTCACTCGCACTTCCGGTCTTCTTAAACAATGAATCCGCGTTGATCAAAGTGCCGAAGGATCGATCAACATCGATCGTCAATACGTTTTTCTCGCTCAGCGATGTTTTTTCAATGTGTAAACACTGTCGGCCTGAACTGTCAGTCTTTCGTAAAGCCTCGAGAGAGAGCTGAAACGTTCTTTAGTTTGACACTTCCGCACGATTATCTTGTCGAATATTTTACTGCGGCAAAAACGTTCGTCGTAAATTAATTCATGAAGCTTGCGAATGCATTGTGTGTTTTTGTTTACGTGTAAAAATAAAGAGTGGCGCTCGTGATACCGGGCAAACTCGCGTGTCTCGGCGCGGCAGTCACGGCTCGACGGTCGGAGTATACTGCAGGTTTATCATACGGATTACGGAGAGAGACGCTGCGGTGCGCCATCGGACAAGCAGCGGCGCACGCCGGAGTTAAGCTCGCGCGTTGAGCGGCGCGCGAGAACCGGGCGCAAGATGGCGTCGAGGCGCGAATACTTCTCATTGTATATAAAAAATATCGCGCGGTTTACGGGCGCTCGCGCGCGCGCTTCATCAGGTGCTCAACCGCGTTATTTAAATCAATCGTTTTTCACTGTTTTTTCGTCAATCACTATTTCATTTGTCATTTTTCTTCATCAAAGTTGTACTTTTACTTTTTATTTATTATATTCATTGATTTAATTCTTTATGAACATCTTTATTTCCCTGTAAGTATAAATTTGAAAATAAAAAATAATAACTTGATGAGACGATTATTTCATTTTTATTGTCTTATATCTATTTAATGATGATGCTAAAAATAGAAGGACTCGAGTTGCGTTTTCCAGCAAATAAAATTAATCAATATCTTGTTTATAATTGATTGATTGATTACAAAATTTAGTCAATGTAATGAGATTGTTACATTTATTTACAAATATTTTATGTTTATATTTATGTAAAATTATAATGACATAGTGATCAAAGTTCAAGACATTTTTTCTCTCTCTTCCGATTTAATTTTGGAAACAATTTTTCCAATCGTACGAAAAATAAATTTTGGAATCGGGAAATTGGAGTGAAGTTATGAGCACTTGAAAATTCGCTATTTTGAGGTTTCCAAAAAGTCGTTCAAAAATGAGCAAAAAAAATTTTTTTTTTTAATCGTTTTCAAACCTTATTTTAATGGAAATTGTCCGCTAATTACAAATAAAGCCACGTTTTTTCCGAAAAAAAATCATTCATGATAAAATGCAAGGAAAATCTAAAAAAAAATTTTTTTTAAATGAAAATTCATAAAAATTTTGAGTTTTTGGAGAAAACATTGGTAGATTTGTATTCAGTGGAAAAAATACATTCATATAAGGTTTACAAAAAAAAAATTGAAAACATTTTGGAAATTTTTGAAGGTTCTCATTTTCAGGTTTCAAATTTCGAAAATTTTGCAAAAAATTGCCAAATGTTTGAAAACATTATTTTAATTATTAAAAAAATGTTTTTTCATTTTCTAATTATGTTTCCAAGGATACTAGAGCTTATAGATGGTACATATTATTCAATGACATCCGCTTTAACCGAGTTATTGTCGCAAGAGCCGGATGGGCTGGGTTCCTCAATTAATCAAAGGCCATACAAGAGAGATCCTATTCTAAAATCACAATTGTTGCATTTATAGTAACATAAATCCTATTAGACACCGAGTACAAACGAGTACTGAATCGATCTCGAAGAGAAATCACACTGGGAAAAATGTTCAACGATGTTTATGGTCAAGAATAAGAACAATATTTTTTAGTTTAATTTATTTTTAGTTCAATAATATTTTAAGATTTTTTGAACAGTTTAGAATGTTGGATTGACCCTTACCAATGGCGAACTTCTTGATTATGGTGAGCATAATTTTATTATGGGGCAGAATTGTTGCTAAAATCATAAATAATCGTTGACAATTATAACGTTGACATAAATAATCGTTGACATTTTATTTGGTGCAAATTGTTTTAGATTTGATATTGAGAATATAAATTCTATAAATCATTATGGGAGGACGATGATCGACTCACCCTGGATGGAATGCAGGTAAACATAACTGCGAATTTCCGGGAGTCTCGATCACGGTTGCTCTGCTTGATCTCGTCTTTATTATAAAAGACGAGAAGAGAGAGAGAGAGAGGGGGGGAGAGAGAGCGGGAGGCGAAGACCAACCTATCAATGAATCTACTATTCCGCTCAAACTCATTTCCCCCACATACCTTATTACAACCACACCGCGTGCTTTCCCGTTTTACCAGTTAGAAATATATATGCATACTAGTGTGACTTAAGGCGGTATTCTGGCCTAGAGACATACATTTTGAGCATTTTGTCGGGCTCGCAAAAAAAAATATTTTTACCATTCTTTTTTTTCACCATATTTATTAATATTTTGACAATAAACAAAAAAATATTGGAGAAAATTTAATAAGTTATAAGAGGAGTTCTTTTTCAACCGGGCAACTTTTTTTTCACCCTCTCAAATTTTTTTCAAAATCTGCCAGTTTGAAATATTAGTCAAAAGGAACGTCTGTGATTTTTTTTAGATTTTTTTTGGCGTCCGTTCAGGATTTTCAATTTTTCATTACGAACACTGTATCTCAAAAAGTATTCATCGAACAAAAAAAATATAAGGATAACAACGTTTTTATTTTTTCCACTTTATCGAAAAAACTTAAAATCATAATTTTACTGCATTGAGAAAATGGAAATTTGGCAAAAAAATGAGAATAAAATTTTTTTAAACCTAATAATACACGTTCGATTTCGGTACAAATTTTACAGGATGTCTGTCATTGGGTAAATCTCAAATATATCTCAAATATATTTAATATATATTTCAAAGAAATATTTTCTGCCAAAAATGTACTTATCACGAATATATTTTTGAGTATATTTCTTATATGGAATATACATATTATATATTTAATATATATCTGATATATATTTTAGATACATCTAAAATGTATTTAGAATATATAATATACGCTTCAAATATATTTTAAATATATTTTTACGTATATTGAAAAATATATTTTCCGGTATATTATATTTCCGTGTGGGAATAAACAGCCTATAAACTGGATTTGAAGTGTGAAAATGTGTGAAAAACCAAGCTGAGACTCGACTGCAAGTGGTTATGTCCCTTCAACCCCTGAACTCCCGGACATCGACTATAACCTGTCTAATCCAATTAAATCCCACACTCCCGGACAATTTCAGCGATTATATGCCTGGAAACGTGTCGCGCCCCATCCAGAAGCAATTTTCTGCGCGAAAAACCATTTCCGCGTGTCGGAAAATTAGATGAGGCAGCGGAGGGGGTTGGAAATAAACGCGTCTGATATTCAACGAACGTCTGGGGTTGTCTGGCGGACAAATTGATAGATTAAGGGGTTTAAAAATTGTGAATTTTTTTTTCCTCTTATTTTTTTTCATTCTACCACATCGAATGTGAAATTTGGCAGAAGTGGCGATTTTATGAATTAATCAATTGCAGGTATCACAAAATTCTTCGATATTTAAATTGTCAAAAATAGCTCGTGGGAGATCTATTATTTTTTAGGGGAAAAATATGCAGATATCGATGAGGAAAGAAATTGAAGGAGAAAAAAAAACAGATTTTATTAACCACGCCGCTATACGTGTGTGTCATAAATGAGGTGGATGAACTTTCGCTGTAATGGGCGGACAGTCTTCTGCTTGAAATCTTGTTTTCGACCAGATGTTTGTGTTTTGCGTTTCGCGTTGACGCGATAAATGAGCCTCTGATACATTATATATGCGTATTTACATATATGGGGTATTCCATGCCATATATCATGGTTTTTTTGCGATTGTTCCAAGGCCAATGAAAATACCCAATTTACTGGAGAATTTTTCGTTCAGACCTTTCCGTGGAAAAAAAATTCTGAACGATTGCCCCAAAATAATGCAAGTAAATTCGAAAAATCAAAAATTTATATTAAAATTCATAAGGCGTGGTGATATATTATGAATAGAGAGATTTATTATAATTTTTGATGATTTATTATAATTAGTTTAATTAGAGAGATTGTAATTAGACAGATTTATAATTTCCTTTATGCTCATCACATAAAGTTAGGTGGAAAATAAAGGTTAAAACTTAATATATGAGATGCACTTGAAGTTTCGAACGTTGAGTTGAACGAAAAATCAACAAATTTATTTGTTGAACAAAAAATTAGAAGAACTGTGCAAATAATTGGTAAATAATCATTTATTTAAATTGAAAGATATTTTTGAAGAATTATTTTCAAAGTGTTAAAGGGCCTGATATTTTCGTTCGAAAACAGAATGTATAAAAAAGAGTAACGATAGAAGAAAATCTGACAGAAATCAGGAATGCATATTCGCTTCGGCAGGAGCGGGAAAGTCAAAATCACGAATCAATTTCGAGAAGGCGCGGTTCATCAAATTAAAATTGAATGCCTCGTATGTAATATATATGTATGAATGTAAATACAAATGTGAGACGACTAAATACTCGTCTGTCTGTAATCGAACGAGCGGTGCTTCTTTTTTTTTCTTTTTCTGTCCCAATCCCCATCCAACATCATGAAACAAGCATCTCCACTGTGACGATTGAATCGTTTTTGAAAAAAAAAACGAATGTTTTTTGCGATATTTAAAATGTAGAGGGTATGAAAAAAAGTGTATTCAAGATCCACGAGAGTTACAATATTGTAGCACGAATGTTCGTGGGAAAAATCCAACCAATGAGCTCGGGAAAAGAGTTTTCATCTGATTCATTAATTTCTCAAGTGCAACCAGAGACAAACTCGATGCTGATGATGAGAAAAGAGCGAGAGAAATAGGAAAAAAGAGCTCCATCCTTGAACACTCTTTATTGTTCATATTGTCTCCTCCCCGCTGTCTTTCTTTCTCTTGATGATTTTATTAGTCGCATTCGCACGCTTGAAGAAAGTTTCCGTGTAACACGTGAACGTGGACGGATATAGTGACCCAGTGACCGATAGAAAGATCTTTCATCAAAATTTCGAGCCACACAAAAATTATCCATTAGCGTCCAAAGGGTCTATTTGAAGGTATCTCGTTCCTTCTTCGCAGAACTCGCGCACATTCTATCGGGAAATGAACACTGTAAAAAATGTTATTAAATTTAATATACAAAAGTATATTAAATTTCAAAAACAAGTATATGAAATCGAAATTAATATACAAGGTATCGAAATATTAACAATTTCATCTTTAATTTAATATTTGTATATTAAAATTAAAAGAGTGAGCATTGAAAATTAATATACCCGTATATGAAAATAGTTTTTGTATACTTTTTCGCATTTTTCAAATACATTATTGAAAATTAAAACACTTATTTCTTAAAATTGCAATCAACCATTGAATTTTTTTTCAATATTGTAATGAAATTTAATATACAGTATAGGGAATTTCAATAACAAGTATACGAACTCGAAATTAATATACACGGTATTGGAAAATTAAAAATTTCATCTTAAATTTAATATTTGGATATTAAAATTAAAAGATGAACGTTGAAAATTCAAATCCCCGTATATTAAAATGGTTTCTATATGCTTCTTCGCCGTTTTAAGATACATTATTAGAAATTAATACACTTATTTTTCAAAATTACAATAAATGCCAGCCACCGTGCTATAGTTGACGCATTCACCGCTATGCGTCGCATGCGCTCGGATCTCTGTGCCCAAGCGAAATAGGCGCATGCCGGTGTTATATACCAGACGGCCAGCGTGCCCAATATACTTACCTGGCGCAGAGGTTATACCGTGATGATTAAGGCGATTCCTCCAGGGCGAAGCTCTTCCATTGCACTTTCGGTCGAGCTGACCCTTGCGAATATCCCTAATGTGGATATGCGGGCTCACAATTTTAGTTGCACTGTAAGAAATTTTTGTATTAAATTTAATAAAAAAATGTGGTTTTTATGCATATATAGGATACTAAATTTCATATACAATGTGTACGGTAATATTCCAATACAAGTATATGAAAAATGAAGTAACTTCTTTTAATTTTAATGTACAAGAGAATATTGATTTTCATATCTTTTTTCACGATTCTGCTTTAAAAATCATACTATGTATTGGAATTTTAATATACGAACGTATATTAAAATTAAAAGAAGTTATTTGATTTTTCATATACTTGTATTGGAATTTTAATATACGAACGTATATTAAAATTAATATATTGTATATTCATAAAAACTTCATATTTTTTAAATTAAATTTAATACAAAAATTTTTTACAGTGAAGATATATGCATTGTACCATGGATCAAACTCCAGGCTGATTTATAATGCACGCCGACCTTTTTTTGTTTATTTTTCTTTCGTCTCTCGCGTTTATTGTCTGTGAAAATTATCGACATCCGGGGAAAGGTTGAAAATTCCTGAAGCTAAACACGCGCCGATGTTCGACACTGAGAAATGCCTTTGCAGATGACAAGCTTATTTTTATCAAAACAACGTCGAGCTATCGGAAATTTATCGGGCTTTATCGCAAACGGTTTGCCAAATTAAGAGAAAAAAATGAGAATCATAGAGTTGGAGGTGTATTCGATGATCTAATATCTGAATATAGAGTTAGTTTGAGAATTAAACATATAGGGTTTAAGATTTGAATATAAAGTTATTTATGAGGTATTCCCGCTCCACGGGACCCCCTTTTAGGCCGACCTCTTTCGATTTTCTTGAAACTCGAGTATGTTTTAGTGTTGCCTGAAAATATATTGTACACCAATTTTCAGATCTCTAACTATAATAGTCTTTCGAATACACCAAAAGTTATATTTCAAGCTTTTTGCGTATTCAGCGCTCCGGAGCTTTGGCACGGTGCGAAATAAAATCGAAAAAATTCTTTAACAATAGCTTTCGATCGGAAATTTCCTGCGATTTTCGAAAAAAAGATCAGCAATGCCGAAAAAAAATGAATTCATTTGAATTTCGGCCAAAAACCGAAAAAATTGATTTACAAAAAAAGAGCATAATTTAATTCAGCGGGACAATTTTTTTCATGTTTTGTATATATCTGAGAAGTCACGATATAAATTTCAAGTTGAAACTCGCATCCGTTTACTAATGACAAGTCTTTTAGTAGGATAAAAATTCTTAAATATTGTGTTTTTCGTATTCAACAGTTCTCTATATATTATATATATACTATAACTATATATTATATAGTTTTTTTGATGAATTTCGAATTTTATAAATTTATTATATTATATAGCTCTATTACTTAAAAATTAAGTATCCACTGACAATATGCTTCGGGTATATTAAAATATTGGTCTTTAATCTTTCATTGTGCACTATTTTTGTAAATCCAATTAATATTGTTTTTGAGTGAATCCCGTTTCATTTGACCTCTTCAAAGAGGGATCGTTGCCCAACGTGGCGGATATCGCCTCACGTCGAAAATACTTCGAAGAAGTTTATAATTAATATTAAGTTACAGATTATTTTATTTTATTATATTTTTGAAATTTTATTTTTTTATTTAGATATTTTATTATCAATTTTATTATTTTATAATTAATAATTTCATTATTTTTTTAAATACCTTTAATTAACAGTTTTTCTTTCCTATCTAACTAGATAAGAAAGAAAAACTGTTAATTAAAGATATTTAAAGAAATAATGAAATTATTAATTGCTAAACTAACTTCGGTCTAGCAAGGACTACGCCTGGGTTTTTGTCATATTGCTGTTAGAGCTAACTAACCGGAAAAGAATTTGGGTCGACTATCCTTTTCGATACGGATACTTGCCTTTTTATCAAAAAAATAAATAAAAGCTATTTAACAATATACCGTATCAGACCGTGTAGTTGAAACTCCAATGCATGCGAGGAAACAAATAGTTGACTGAATCCTCAACCATAACATTATTTATTCAATAAAAATTAGTAACCAATATTAGTACGACGCTCGTCGAGGACTCGCCGCGGAAGATTTTTGCTCACACAGACGAAACTTGTGGGCCCTGTCCTACGTCTTTTGAGTACTGAGGCCTGCGAGGGCATATTAATAATTATAGAAAAGCGCTAACGCTAGGGCCATCTCTAACATAGTGTATTTGAAACCGGGGCAACTATATCCCCCCGGGGGCCGGTACTCTGGTGTAGTGGCTAGCATGCTCGCCTCTAAACCAGAGCATCGGGAGGTCCTGGGTTTGATTCCCTGTGCCGTAGTTTCGTCGAGAAATAAAAATATGGGCGTGACAAGCTCCAGATATATATATGTGGCATACACAAGTACTCGTACAGGTGTGAGTCACATGTATATAGCTGTAGTCCATGTTTACAATTTCTCGACGAAACGTGACGTAGCTCCGACATCGGAAAGCGAACTCAGGACCGGCTATAGTGACACAGGTTTTCCGCAGTTTCCCTGTGTCTATGGAAATTAATTTCCATAGCAAATGCGCTATAGAGGGGGAAGTCGGATGCGGCCGCATGGGGATCTGGTTACTGGTCCGGACCAGATCCTCAAGGGGGACTGGCTACTGACCCGGGCCGACCCTGTAATAGGCGAAAGCCTCTAGACGGGGGGAAATGCACAATAAAAAATAATAAAATATATCCCCCCGGGGCAACTATCCGGCTTTTACCCTACATTGTTTTCTCAGTGCAGTATTTAGCAATCATGATTGGAATCATGTGAATTCAACGAAATCACGAAAACCACTCTCTGAAATCATTTGGACACCAAATAGACGAGTGAATGGCCCCTCGAGATTCCATATAACTAATAAACCTCTATTTTACACCAAATCCAACCCAACAGACCCAACCTAACAAGGCGATCCCCAGAAATAATCAAAAGTATCGGATTTCATTGCAAACCTCTCGAACATCGATCAACGATCAATTGTTTCGTTGTTCGTCGACTGTTCGTTGACTTCATTTTTTCTCCTGGTACGTCAACGCGGGAGAGCTGCTTTGGTGGACAAGTCGCATCGAATTACCATAACTGGTTGCCATTCAGTGAATCGGAGACCGGTAACCTTATCCAGGCCGGTCACACCCGCAACGGAGTAATATCTCAGCGATATATTCCACACAAACTACACGATACGCCGTATACATTATGCATATAGTGCATACGATACGTGCTTTATGACTCTATACAGCAATATTTATAATGCACGAGGAAGGAGCATATGGGGCATTCCATACCAAGTCGATCCGAGTGTGACCCTCGACGTCGCTGATTTCGTTTACGATTTTTTATATGATTCTTCCAACTCAAAATAGCATTCAGAATTTTTTTCAGATTTTTAAAACCAAATTTGAGTACGTTATGATTTTTTGAACATTTTTTTCGAAAACCTCGAGGGCCGTAATTTAAAAATCTGAAAAAATTCTCAAAAATCCGGTGTCAAAAATGAATATTTTCGACCCAAAATTCATGATATCCAGGATTTCCCTTCCACCTCGATTTTAGGTTTTTATGGAGAAAACGTAAAAAAAAAAAATAGATGCAGAAATTGATCTACCGTGAAAAGTGGCTTGAATATTTTTATCGTTAACCAACAATGTCCAAAAATAGTTGGTTAATTTCTGCATCTATTTTTTTTTACGTTTTCTTCATAAAAACCTAAAATCGAGGTGGAACCGAAAGCCTGGACATCATGAATTTTGGGTCAAAAATTTTCATTTTTGACACCGGATTTTTGAGAATTTTTTCAGATTTTTAAACTACGGCCCTCGAGGTTCTCGAAAAAAATGTTCAAAAAATCATAACGTACGCGAATTTGATTTTAAAAATCTGAAAAAAATTCTGAATGCTATTTTGAGTTGGAAGAATCGTATAAAAAATCGTAAACGAAATCAGCGAGGTCGAGGGTCACACTCAGGTCAACTTGGTGTGGAATGCCCCATATATAGAAACACGTCGTTCACATTCGAGAAATTCCATGGGTGCATCATACCGCAACGTTTTTGTATATCACACACTCGCTTGATTTTCCCTCGTACTTCTGCATCCACGTAGGACCGTCGACAAAAGTGACGCCATTGCGCTTTCGTTGTCACATTTTTTAAAACGCGTGAAAACCCGCGAGGAATTTCAATAATAACGCATTCAACGACCATCGCCCGTTGGATGGAAAAAAAATCATGAATAAACGTATACTAAGAGAGTAGAGTCGTTTGAATATAAACAACGAATAGTTTTGTCACTTTTTGTCCCAATAGTTAATCACCAGTTACAAAATGAAGGTCACTTGGATTACTAATTTTTGTCACTTTTTATCCCAATAGTTAATCACCAGTTACAAAATCAAGGATTAACGGATTATGCGCAGTCTGGAGGGCGAAAAAAAAATGATTTTTCAAGAATTTTTTCGTGGAAAGGGATTTTAATTTATCAACGTAAAAATTAATATAGACCCCCGCTCAAAAGTTTGGATACACCAGTCGATATTTCTTGCCGCACTTTAAGTTACATAACTGCGTCAAAAAAAAGATGAACGGATTTAAAAAAAAAAAGGTTTTGGAGAGCAAGAATTCAATTTGTTTTGTTTTTTTAAAAAATTTTTTATGATTTTTTTAAAATCTGGTTTGCACTTTTTGGACGCACAGCTTGAGGACATTTTTTTGTCTTTTTCATCTACGGTACATTTGAAAGGGTTAGCAGACGCTCCATTTTTGTTTTTTTAAAATTTTGGTACGATTTTTTCTCGCAAAGTTATTGCACTTTTGGCTAAAAAAGACAAATTTTGCAAGATGCAACGTAACTCATAAACTATAGAGTTTAAGAAAAAATGTCAAGTATGAAAAAAGTAGCGTACGTATACACGAAATTTCCTGGAATTATTTCAGAATTTTCCTATGAAATTTTGTTTTTTTACTATTTTTGCTTGAAACTGATGATATGACCCAGCAAAAAATTGTATCTGCAATTTCCTTACTTTGTGATATTAATAAAAATCTGAAAAAATTTAGCAACATTTGGCATACTATAAAAAACAATTATCAAAAATAATATTGCCCAAAAGTTATTAATAAATTATTGAAACAATTGCTTTAACTGTTTGCTTATGACTTTTGCGCAATATTATTATTGATGAACAATGATCAATAATTATTATTGATTTTTGTTGTCCTAGTATTTAATTAAAGGTTCAAGCAAAACATTTATTTTCAACAAAATGGCGACTTCTAAACAAAAAAAATCAATTTTTGAAGAAAATTCTTGTCTTTAATTGTTTATAAAATGGAAAATATTTATCAGTGAAAAAACCTTCGATCAATTGCTAAAAAATATGTTTATTGTGTAAAAATTTGAGACTCATCGGTTATGCCGTTTCTGAGAGAAATCTTGCTTACCGACAAGTTTAAAAACACAGTTTTGAGAACAACGCGTTCAAAGTTTCAAAAGCTGCACTTTAACCCATAATAATTACGGGGTTTACAAATATGCCTGTAACTTCGAAAATATTTGTCGGATTGACGTGAAGTGTTCTGTGTATATACTTTAGGGTGGGTCAAATAAAATGTCTAAATTTTTTTTTTCCTCGATGTAATGAAAAATGTATTGTATGGCATCTCAAAAAAACGCTCTGCAAGTTTTAACCCTCCATATTTAAATTAAGAGGTCCCTCATCGCAAATTTTGATTTCCCATTTAAATAACATACACTGAGAAAAAAGAATGTTTGAATGAACAAAATCTGCAGTCAAATACGTTCAACTAGATATTTATTTGGTCTAACTAAATAATTAGTTTTTTGAACAATTCTGCGCTTCGGTCGACTAAAATATTATTCAGAAAAAAAATGTTGAATTGTACTAACTAAATATCCAGTTGAACGTATTTGACTGCAGATTTTGTTCATTCAAACATTTTTTTCTCAGTGTAGGAATTTTTTTTTAACTTTGGAATTTTATAAGACTTTAACCGTTAAGGTTAGGAGAGTTTTTTTAGCACATTTTTGTAGAACATTTGATGCTTTACTATAAAGCTTTCTTGTGTCTAATCGATAAAACACAAGAGAGCTTTTTTGAAGAGCATTAAATGTTTTACAAAAATGCGCTAAAAAACTCTCTTAACCTCAACAGGTAAAATCTAATAAAATTCCAAAGTTTAAAAAAAAATGTCCGATGTTATTTAAAGAGGTTCATCTGGTACACGATTTACAATACAGATGTTGATAAAAAAATCAGAATATAGTTATTAATATCTAAAAAGTCATCTATTAAAATTTCAAGACCCGAGGGTACGTTGTTCGTGAGAAATAAATAAAAATGTAAATCCTAAATAACATGGGCTCTTATGGTATACCGTCTATAAATATTAAATGCACAATCATTACAATACAGATTTTGACGAAAATTTAAGTATTAATGAAAAAGTATCCAAGGAACATTTTTAGAGCTTCATAAAATCGATTAGGTACTTGTGAGATTCATAATAAATTAATTAGTCTCGAAAATGCTGATTATTTTGAGGTTAAGCATTGTCAATGACTACGCTAATCACCGCTTATTTTGAGGTTAAGCATTGACATTTTTCTTTTGACTCACTCGGTACCAGATGAACCTTCTTAAATGGAAAATAAAAATTTGCGTCGAGGGACCTCTTAATTTAAATATTAAGGGCTAATACTTGCACAGAGTTTTTATGAGATGCCAAACAATGAATTTTTCATTATATCGAGGAAAAAAAAATTAGTCATTTTATTTGACCCACCCTGATATACTTAAATAAATGTACTTTACGAAAATGAAATTTAAAAAAATCGATTTTTTGAAAATCCTGACTTGTAACCCCTTAAAAATAATTATCGATTCAAAAATGGCAATGCCTACGATTCTGGGACATCAAGTTTCATGTACTCAAAAAACTGAATGGTTGACGAAGAATCATTCAAGAAACCATCAAATGAGCCTGAAATTTCATTTTCTCAAAAATCGAACGAAAAGTGGATTGAAAATTGACGCCGGGATCTCGATCATAGGAGAAATGAATTGTGAATAGTATTTTTATGAATTAAGATGGTTCTTACATACGGCGGGTTCCGTATTAAAAATTAATACCGTGCTTTATACAGTCATCAGACAACATCGCCAATTTCAACCGTGAGACTCGAGACTCATCAGCAATTAAATTGACCCATTCAGCTCTGTGGATAAAATGCGAAGAATCATGAACTTGTGACTAAAAGAATTTTTGCCCACATTTCCCAGGGCCCTGCGTAGTGTTTATAAGAATTAAGGTCCCCGACAGACGCTAAGTGCATCATGAATGCACGTTGAAAGATGTCCCATCGTGTGAACTCGCTAAAAATCGGTGAAACGACAAATTAAATCGTCCCCTCGAGATGATTAAGGGTGAGCCAAGGGATAATTAACCTTACAACGAGTTCAAAATCACGAGGTCAATCCTTGACCCCATGATAAAAAAGGAAAACAGAGTAAAATGGCGACCTTGAAGGGGCAAAATCTCTCACGAGACTCTCCCTCGATTCACAGTGGCGCTATATTCTCTCCTCAAGGCCTTTTTTATAAGTTTCAACTGAGCGAAGAAACGAAAAGAAGATTCTCATGCGATGCCGTGCGAAAACAAATTAGCCTTATCGGTCGTCGTTTCTTTCTGCGTTTGAAGAGAAACGCTCAAGACAAATTTGAAGAAAAAAAACGAGATTTTGTCACGTTAAATTATTCGCCTGATACGTTGGCTATATTTTGCCAGGAGAACCTTTTGAACTCGATGGGCTATTAAATTGAAATTTATGACGAAAAAGAAGGTCCACGATAAATATAAATGAATAATCAACATCATCGATGCTCGTGTGTCCAGTTTGATGAAGATTTTAACCGTTATGCGACGAATAAATTATTATTTTACGCACGAAACGTTTTTCATACTGGTGTGTTTATTTCCTTCATTGGCGAGAGAAACGAATGCTGCGCAAGAAATCTAAACCGACTGTCAACGCGATAAATGGGAAAAATAATGTTAGCGCTGCTAGAGAACGAACGGGGAATCCCAGCCCCTGCATCGGAGCAACCAGCCGTGCATCGGTGCACGACGGGTTGCCGCGTCGCAGGGGCACGCTTGCGACCCCCCGTCTCTAACTAAAGCGGCAAAAAAATGAATCGCTGCTTATGAACAAAATTTTGAAGATAGTTGACGCAAAGAATGACTCAATCTGTGCTGATAAGTCCATGAGCACGTTTTTGCTCTTGTGAAATCAAATTTTTTATTTTGGTTCGTTGAAATAAAGAGTTTATTCTGTTTTCCGACAAATATTGTGAGAATTCATTAAGAATAATTATGAGAATTAATTTTCATCTTCAAAAAACAGTAATAATTCTGCTTTTTAAACACTGTCCCGAATTTTTTGTCAATTTTGTATTTTCGTTAAATTCGAATCTATAATTGTGCCCTCTTTGATTTATTTTTATTTTTTTTGAAATCTTAATCATTTTCCTTCATTTTATCTGCTTTGCCAAAATTTGACAAAAATTAAAAGAATAATTATGAGATTAAATGTTCATCTTTGAAAAACAGTAATAATTCTGCTTTTTAAGTACTGTCCCGAATTATTGTTAATTTTGAATTTTCCTTAAGTTCGAATCTATAGTTGTGTCCTATTTAATTTATTTTCAGTTTTTTGAAAATCCTAATAATTTTCCTTCATTTGATCTGCTTTGCCAATATTTGACAAAAATTTAAAGAGTAATTATGAGATTAAATGTTCATCTTTAAAAAACATTAATAATTCTGCTTTTTAAACACTATCCCGAATTTTTTGTCAATTTTGAATTTTCCTTAAATTTGAATACATAAATTGTGTTCTCGTTGATTTATTTTTAATTTTTTTTTAATCCCAATAATTTTCCTTCATTTTATCTGCTTTGCCAAAATTTGACAAAAATTTAAAGAATAATTATGAGATTAAATTTTCGTCTTTAAAAAAACATTAATAATTCTGCTTTTTAAACAATGTCCCGAATTTTTTGTCAATTTTGTATTTTCGTTAAATTCGAATCTATAATTGTGCCCTCTTTGATTCATTTTTAATTTTTTTTAAATCTTAATCATTTTCCTTCATTTGATCTGCTTTGCCAAAATTTGACAAAAATTAAAAGAATAATTATGAGATTAAATGTTCATCTTTGAAAAACAGTAATAATTCTGCTTTTTAAGTACTGTCCAGAATTTTTGTTAATTTTGAATTTTCCTTAAATTCAAATCTATAGTTGTGTCCTCTTTAATTTATTTTCAGCTTTTTAAAAATCCTAATAATTTTCCTTCATTTGATCTGCTTTGCCAAAATTTGACAAAATTTAAAGAGTAATTATGAGATTAAATGTTCATCTTTAAAAAACATTAATAATTCTGCTTTTTAAACACTATCCTGAATTATTTGTCAATTTTGAATTTTCCTTAATTTTGAATATATATAAATTGTGTTCTCTTTGATTTATATTTAATTTTTTTTTAATCCCAATAATTTTCTTTCATTTTATCTGCATTGCCAAAGTTTGACAAAAATTTTAAAGAATAATTATTAGATTAAATTTTCATCTTTAAAAAACAGCAATAATTCTGCGTTTTCAACACTGTCCCGAATTTTTTGTAAATTTTGAATTTTTCTTGAATTAGAATCTATAATCATGTCCTCCTTAATTTATTCTTAATTTTTTTAAATCTCAATAAATTTTTTTCGTTTTATCTGCTATATCAAAATTTGACAAAAATGTAACGTTATATATAAATAACAAAAAAAAAAAAAAGTTTTTTTTCATGTTCAGATAAAAAAAAAAATTTGAGAACTTTGGACAACCCTGGCCGAGAATGGTGGTTTGTGTCCGCACGAAAACCTCAGCGACTTAAATTTATATGCGTGACTCGTAGCGAAGTGTTTCCCCACCGGTTTCCCTCAGGTGGATCCCCCATTCAAGCTATATATTATGCTTATACGTGTTAAGCATTGAATTTTTTATTTTTGGAAGAGCCTGTACTCTCGACGCAGAGTGCTCTTACACCATACACGATAGATGGGCCCTCCAACGCGTTCACGGTCAAGTGGGCGGAGCAAAAGATTCGAAAGTCCGAAATACATATATTATAAACGTGTGTGTCGTGTCGACGACCCCGGTCCCCGAAGGGACACTCGTAAACCCAACGAGGTCAAAACTTTAGCCTCCCGTTGACTCCAAATTTTAAAGATTATCTCAAGATATATATACATCTACATACCATCCAATCTCTGCGCCTATGTCCCTTTTTATTACTTTCTTTATTCCACCTTGGGGACGTGAATTACATTCCAAAAAAGTCACGCTTATACGAGCTTCACTATATAAAGTAGAAGCAATCCAAACGTGTCTTTCTACAATCAAACTGGATCATCTTAAATCTTGAATCTTACTCCGATGAAAATACGGAATGTTGAATTGCATCTCGAAATTGTAAACTTTTCAAACGTCTGTCAATTATTTGCTGCCAAATAAAAAATTGTCATCAACGAATCTTTCTTGATTTTGTGTGCACGCTGAAGTAGACTACCTTACCGACTGCTCTACCGAATTTCCCATAGGTACGAAGTCCATGAAACTGCCACAGCACGGCGCCACTGACCGGTTTATCGAAGAACTCTTTGAAAAACACGCCCTTCCTCCCACTTTTATGACGGACGACCGGACGACCGGCCGCCGTTCAATCAGTTTATAAGCAGATGTTCAATTTGTCGAAATCACGATTTTTTCCACTATTCCCACGAACCCAAAAGCTCAAAAGTTTACCTCTTCCATCATACTTTGCGAGTAAAATTCTCGATCGTCTTTTTGTCACGAAAAAATCATTACAAATCGGCATCGGCGCGCGTTCCACAATATCATCGAATATCAGGTATGTAAAATCGTGTTTTGCATTGTTGGATGAAAAATATTCGTTGTTAATATGCCCGGTTTCTTCACATGCAGTTATCTGGCGTTTATCTGGCGGATAAAATTATTAAGAGGTGAAGAAACCGGCCATTAATGTTTCTCAATAAATCATTTACGATCGAACAATATATTCGAGTATTTATTTCCATTGAAAACTCGACAATGAATAATAATCAGCTATATTTCGAATACAGCAACTTTGAAAAGGCACAGACTGGAGAAGAAAAAAAAGCTTATCAGGCTTATCTCCTGTTTGTAATATATGACTTTGTGGAACTGAAAGATAAATCTATACCCAACTTAATCATTTTTTT
This sequence comes from Alloplasta piceator, assembly GCA_946863875.1. Taxonomy (NCBI): domain Eukaryota; kingdom Metazoa; phylum Arthropoda; class Insecta; order Hymenoptera; family Ichneumonidae; genus Alloplasta; species Alloplasta piceator. The sequence continues at coordinate 50,126,452 of OX333074.1, forward strand.
TCTCATAAAGCTTTGTTTTTGTAATTTTTTTTTTCATAATTTAAAAAAAAAAATTTTTGCAACAATAGCAAAAACGCTCTAACTTGTGCAAATTTTTAAATATTCCACTAAAAATTTTTACATAGTTAATATGAGATTTTCTTTCTATGAAATTTGGCAAGAACAGATCCAAGTGTTTTATATATTTTATATGATTTCGAATTTTTTTGTAAAGTGTGGCATGACTGATAAATTTATCAATATTCGAGATATCGCACTAAGATTTTTTAGAGTTTACATAGTTATTATAGTTGATGATCTTGAAATTTTATAATGATCGATCGAATGAAATGAAAAATCAATGAGTTCAGAATTTATTAATTATGTACTTGAAATTTCGACCATTCATTGGAACGAAAAATCAGAAAAAGTATTGATTTGATGAAAAATGATAAGAGCTTGCGAATAATTTAGTGAATATTAATTTCAAAAATTCTAAGATGTTTCAAGAGTCCAAAGTGTTAATAAAGTCTTAAAATGGTTCTTTTAAAGAATACATTTGTCATTTTTTGTTCATTTGAACGTTCGGAACTTCAAGTCCTTTATTGTAATTATCAAAATGGACTCATCTAGTTTTTAGGTGTATTTGTCAATTTTTTTTTTTTTTGTAACTTGAAATTGGTCATTCCAGTCTCAGCAGAAAATTTAACACGATGAGCGACGAGACGTCACTTTACACACTGCCCAATGATCAGCCTATTGTTGTTTTGGAATGCAAGAGTACCTTTGATGCGCTTTCCGTCAATGAAAAACTCTACGCTCATTATTTGAGTCGAGCATCCTGGTACGGAGGTCTCATAGTTCTCGTTCAAACTTCGCCGGAATCACCGTTAATATTTGTACTTATATACAAATTATTCGCGGACGAACCCATCGAAGATCTCAAGAAGTCGGCTTTGGCATCTGGCGTAAGCGAGGATGAATTCACAGTAAGTCAATATCATTGATTCTATTTTCACTATTTTTTTCAAATATTGAACTTAAAAACCGCAATAAGAATGTTGTTTCACCATGGACGTTTATAAGCAAATAACGCAGAATTTTTATTAGACTGATTAGAAAAAAGCGACTGTTTTTTCTTTTTCGAGATAACATATTAAATACCTTCGGGGAGGTGAAAAATGATACCTGGGTCATTCCATGTCAACTCGACCGAGAGTTGGAATCGACCCCTTTCAATTTCGACAAAATTTGGTCAGAAGTTTTCGTTTTCAATAAAACGAAGTTCTACCAAAGGAAAAACAAATTTCAATTTTTTTTTCGAAAGTTATGCAAAATTCAAAATTTCACAATTTTTCAAATCTTTCAAGTTTATTTTTTATCTTGAAAACTATTATAGTTACCAAAAATCGTTCTGAATTCGTTTTAAAGAGTATACTTGGGGCTACAAAAAAAATATATTCCGAAAAAAAATTGAAAAATGATGTATTTGGAGAATTTTGAATTTTCAAAAATCGTAAAAATCCAAGTTCCACATTTTATTTTTGGTTTAATTTTTTTTATATAATACCTTGTACTGATCTTAAAAGATCCTGAAATTTTCGGAGAGGTGTTTTCTTTTTTTCAAAAATATAAATTTTTGAATTTTTAAAAATCGTGCAAATCCACGATCAACATTAAATTTTTGATTCAATTTTTTTTATATAACAACTTGTACTGATCTCAAAAGATCCTGAAATTTTCAGGATGGTGTGTTTTTGTTTCAAAAACATACATTTTTGAATTTTGGTAAAAAAAATTTTTATGTAATGCAAATGTAATGCAAAACTGCAATAAATTATTCATCTATATTTTTCCATTCCCAAAATTGCAATCAAAGTTTTGTCCATTACACATTACATTGCAGTGGGTAATGGAAATTTTTTCTATTACACACTACATTGTAATTGGCAGGGTTGCAAATAATGCATTACTTTTTTGAAAGCAATTGCATTTTCATTAACCATTAACATTTAATGGTTAATGGACATAATTTCTATTAACCATTGAATTTTAATGGTTAATGAAAATAATTTTAATTAACCATTACATTTTAATGGTTAATGAAAATAATTTCCATTAACCATTTAATTTTAATGGTTAATGAAAACAATTTCCATTAACCATTTAATTTTAATGATTAATGAACATAATTTTGATGGTTAATGAAAATTATTTCCAATAACCATTAAACATTAATGATTAATGCAAATGCACTAAAAAAAGTAATGCATTATTTGCAACCCTGGTAATGTTTATCCTAATTCTTGCGACTTTTCTTTGGAGAATTGTGTAAAAATAAAAATAAAGATTTCTGCATTATCGGCTGCGCGACTCTCATTCAACATGACTATGGAATATTAAATTTCCAGGCATTCTTAGTCTACATCTGCGGGGTACTTTCGAACGCCGGTAATTACAAATCCTTCGGTGACACCAAGATAATACCGAATTTGCCGAGGGACAAGTTCGAAGTAATTTTGCGATCATCCAAAGCGTACAAAAAAAAAGCTGAAGACATCGACGACGTGTGGAGCAAGATAAGCGATCTCGTTTATTCGCTGGACGAGAGATTAAAATCTTTGGGTCTCGGTGAAAAGGGTATAACGACATATTTCTCGAGTAACTGCACAACCGAAGATTCCAATCTCGTTAGTGAATTTATGCAGAAAAAGAATATCGAGTGTTACAACACGAGATGCTGTAAAACAACGCAACCTTACGAGGCGAGCGATGGAACAAAAAAGACACGAAATTTGTACGAGATAAGGCTCGCCTCTGCGGAAACAGGCGAAGCTTCTGGAATTACCGCATCACCGACAATCTTCAAGGATGCAACATTCACGGTTACAAGAGGCGATTACAACATTCTTCTCGCAAAGGTCATCGAGAATTTGCGAAAAGCTCGTGAATACGCTGCCAACGATAATCAGAGATTCATGTTGGACAAGTACGTGAAACACTTTGAGACAGGCTCTTTGAACGATCACAAGGACGGTTCGAGATTTTGGATCAAGGACAAGGGTCCGATAGTCGAGACTTACATCGGCTTTATCGAGACTTATCGCGATCCAACGGGCCAACGCGGTGAATTCGAGGGTTTCGTCGCGACGGTCAACAAAGAGATGTCAAGAAAATTTGCCGATCTCGTTGATCGCGCCGAAGAATTATTGAAAAAATTGCCATGGGGTCCTGATTTTGAGAAGGACAAATTTCTTCGTCCCGATTTTACGTCACTCGACGTACTGACCTTCGCCGGTTCCGGTATTCCATCGGGAATAAACATACCGAATTACGACGAGATACGACAGAACGAGGGATTCAAAAATGTCAGTCTCGGCAATGTCATACCGGCGAATATGCAACTGGACGTGATACCATTTTTGACGGAGGACGATCAACAATTGATGAACGAATATCGCATCGCGAGCTTCGACGTTCAGGTCAGAGTTGTAAATAATGCATTATACTTTGATAATGCATTACTGTATTTATTACCCATTAAACTGCATAATGTGAAATGGATAAGTGTACAATTACAAAATACAAAAGTAATGTGTAACGAATGCGTGTGCCATTACAAATAAAAAAAGTAATGTCATGGATGCATGTGCCATTACAACTAAAAGAGTAATGTGTAATGGATGCATGTGCCATTACAAACAAAAAAAGTAATGTGTAATGGATGCGTGTTCAATTACAATTAAAAAAAGTAATGTGTAATGGATGCATGTCCCATTACAAATAAAACAAGTAATGTGTAATGGATGCATGTGCCATTACAAATAAAACAAGTAATGTGTTATGGATGCGTGTTCCATTACAAATAAAAAAGTAATTTTAATGTATGCACGTTCTATTATAAATTACAATTTGTAAACAAAGTAATTTACAATGGAGAATATTCCATTACAAATAGAAAAAGTGCCGTGCTCTTATTGGAAACTTGCACACTGCTGTCTCATTATTTTATCTCACTCACTAAAAGTTCATCCACAATTATCACAAATGACCATAAAGTTTAAAAAAAATAGAAACAAAAAACAGACAGTTCATCGTTAAATGTGAAGTACGAAAATGTACTCAACCCCAAAAAATTATCCAACTTTATATTGAACTGGCTTTTACACGCTGTTACCCATAATTATAAGCAATCTAATAAAAATTACAAGTTACTGATACAAAATTTGTCGCTTTATTGAATCCCTGAATAATGTGCATATTTTTTTTTTTTAACTTTATAGATCATTTGTGATAATTGTGGATGAACTTATAGTGACCGAAATAAAATAATGAGACAGCAATGTGCAAGTTTCTAATACGAACACGGCAAATTTTCTATTTGTAATGGAATATTCTCCACTGCAAATTACTTTTTTTTTAAATTGTAATTTGCAATGAAACGTGCATACATTACACATTACTTTTTTATTTGTAACGGAACACGCATCCATTACACATTACTTTTTTATTTGTAATGGTATATGTATCTATTACACATTACTTTTTTTAAATTTGTAACGGCACATGCATCCATTACACATTACTTTTTTTATTTATAATGGGACATGCATCCATTACACATTACTTTTTTTACTTGTAATGGAACATGCATACATTACACATTACTTTTTTATTTGTAATGGAACACGCATCCATTACACATTACTTTTTTTTATTTGTAACGGAACATGCATACATTACATATTACTTTTTTATTTATGATGGAACACGCATCCATTACACATTACTTTTTTATTTGTAATGGCATATGCATCTATTACACATTACTTTTTTTAATTTGTAATGGCACATGCATCCATTAAACATTACTTTTTTTTATTTGTAATGGAAAACTTGTCCAATACACATTGTTTAAAGTAATGGGTAATGCATTACTTTTACATTACTATTTTCACAACTCTGGTTCAGGTCGGTCTTCACGAGCTTCTCGGACACGGCAGCGGTAAATTGTTTCGTAAATTGTCAAATGGAGAGTACAATTTCGATCGTGACCGCGTCACGAATCCTCTGACCAATGAGAAAATTGAGAAATGGTTTTTGGACGGTGAAACTTATGATTCGAAATTTGGCGTGATATCGTCGTCTTACGAGGAATGCCGGGCCGAGGCGGTTGGATTGTATCTCAGTCTCGAGAAGGATGTTATCAAGATTTTCGGCTACGAGGGCCAAAAGGCTGATGACATTATTTACGTTAATTGGCTTTCGCTATTGTGGAACGGATGCGCAAGAGCCCTCGAGATGTATCAACCGAGCACGAAAACTTGGCTCCAGGCTCATTCCCAAGCGAGATTTGCTCTGCTGAGAGTGTGTCTCGAGGCTGGTGAAGATTTCGTCAATGTCGTGGAAAACGAGCCCGGCAAAAATCTGCGCATTACTCTTGATCGTGAAAAAATAGCGACCGTTGGTAAACGCGCGATCGGTACTTTCTTGCAAAAATTGCAAATTTACAAGAGCACCGGTGACATTGAGGCCGCTCGATCGATGTACGATAAATATACTGAGGTCCCTGCCGAAGGGCCACAACCGTGGGAACGATGGAGAAACATTGTTCTTGCTCACAAAAAACCAAGAAAAATCTTCGTTCAGTCGAATACGTCTGTCGATGGTGAGTCGTCAACGGAAGCTGTTTTTGTACGAGCCATTGGCGATTTTTTCTTTGCTCACTTATTGAGAAAGCTTTGTTCGCGGGAAAAGTACTCTGCCGGAGAAAAGTTTCCGGACAAAACTTCAAAAAAGGTCCCGAACGTTTTTTCATGCTATTTCGCCGGAAGTCAACTAATTTAACAAGCGGCATTTTAAAGGGGAATGATTCGGTTCCATTTTCTGTTTTTATTTTATTACAAGCTTTTATTTAGCTTCAATCAAATCTTGCAAGTTAAATTTGACCCACTTCCCGGTTTCCGATTGAGTTGAAATTTGTCATGCATATATAAATCGGATGACAATGCAATATTATCACAAAAAAATTATGCAAAACTAGATATAAATTACTAAACTAGCCATTTAACATCATAAATACTAAAAAGTAAAAAATAAATAAACGAAATTTTTTTTTTAAACAAGCTTTTATCAGTTGTTAATAAAAAATAACTAAAAAGTTAGAAATAATATTATTCTGATGGGAAATAATTTTCATATAAAAGCGTGTTACATTTTAACAGAAGAGGGAAAAAAAGAGGATGTAACACGCTTTTATTTGAAAACTTATTTTCACCCGGAATAACATTATTTTTAACTCTTTAGTTATTTTTCATTAACAACTAATAAAGCTTGTTTAAAAAAAAATGTCGTTTATTTATTTTAAAATGATTTTTACAATTTGTTTTTCGATTTGAACTCTATTTTGAAAACACCTGTTTGCGCCTTTTTTCCCTCTCTTTAGGAGGAACCATCTTCTAGAGGCATTTTTTTAAATACATTTTTACGATTGAATTCATAAAGGGGAAAGTTTGAGCTATAATTTCTTTTCTTAAAAAACTGAGCGATTCATGAAAAACTTCAGGATATGAGAAAGTTGCATCTATTTTTGTGGAGTTCAGAGAAATTTTTTCAGATGTTTTTCCAAAATTTTTTTTTTTCATTTTGGGGCTGAAAAAAAAATTTGCGAAAACATTGAATAAAAAATTCCAATGTGTTGAAAATGGTAAAATAACCTGTTTTCCCCTCTTGAAATTTTATCAATAATCTCATAGTTCTCGAGTTATGGTAATTTAATGAACTGAGCTCCACCCCAAAAAATGAAAAAAAGAAAATGTTGGGAAAAAAATCTGAAAAAATTCCTCTGAACTCAACGAAAACAGACGCAACTTTTTGCTATCTAGACGTTTTTCACGAATCCTATTTGCTTTCTAGTTATACGGAATTTTTCAAATTTCCTCTTTTTTCACAAAAAACAATATTAAAAAAATCGCTCAAACTTTTTAAAAAAAGGAAATTGAAGCTCAAACTTTCCCCTTCATGAATCCAATCGTAAAAATGTATTAAAAAAATTTCCTCTAGAAGATAGGTGCACCTGAAGAAAGGGGAGAAAAGGCGAAAAACAGTCGTTTTCAAAATAGAGTCCAAATATTTAAAAAAAAATTGTAAAAATCATTAAAAATACAGGAAATGAAACTGAATGCCTTCCCTTTAAAATGCCGCTTGTTAAATTAGTGTACGTTGACTTCCGGCCAAAGGGCATGAAAAAACGTTCGAAACCTTTTTTGAAGTTTTATCCGGAAACTTTCCGCCGGAAGTCAATGTTATTCAATCATTTCTTTGACATTCCTTAAGGCTTCAGTACTTGGCCTGCAAAATTTTCCATATCCAAGCGGCAGACATTTTTTTTCAATAACTATCATATTTTTTGTTTTTTCAATTTGCCAATTAATTTTGCGATCATCAAAGCCTTCTGAATATTAGAGGAGAGTATTATTTTTCATTGCTCATTCATAATTCCTGTACATTGGCGTGTTTTTTTTTTTTTACTTTCACAGATAACGACGCTACCAAGGTAGTCCTGAAGAATTACGAGCCAACTGTCGAGGGTTTTATACAATCGTGGATCGATAGATTTCCTTCTGCGGAAAAAATACCGGATGATTTGCTTGAACTTTGGAAAAAGGATCAAGCACACTTCGCTCAATGTCAGAGCGAAGTGTCATAAGAGAGAAAACAAAAATATACCAAAAGTGTCGTGTTGAATGCGAGCAAACTTTGGCGTTGGAGAAACGTTTTTTTCGGACACTTTTTTTTCATTGGCGATCATCGAAAAGTTGATCATAAAGAGTTTCGATGAGATGCTTTCATACTTTTGTATCTGCGAGTACAATATATTAATATTTTCCATAATACGGTCCAATTGTACGATCCTTCAAAAAGTCTTCAAAAGACGACAGTTCTACTCTTCTCCGATTAATAATTCACTCGTCCATCGTTCAGTATCATCAGTAGAGAGGAATAGAAAAAAGTGCAGGGTTTTGTACTTTCAAAAAAATGGCGGCAAAAAATAGTTCCCGGCGCTGACGCCGGCGTCGCTGTGAGTCGATTCTCTCTCTGCGACTGCGCATCTCAACGGTTTTATTCTCGGGTCGCAAGAAAAAAAAACCGGCAAACCGCGCGGTTCTTTGCAGTTTTGGCGCGAAGACCGCGTTTTCAGCATCACTTTGTCGCAAAATGGTGTTCGCCGAAACGTTAAAGCATCATTTTCAAACGCTCGGCGTGGACGTCGAGGACGAGGCTTTTCTTGGAAAATGTGAGTATCAAGAACAATTCAAAATCATTGATTACTGCATAAATACAAAAGTAAAAACGATCTTGGAATCGTGAAAAAAGTGTTCCTTTTTCACACCGACGATTCGTTCATTCCTCGAAGGTTATGCGTAGACGCTTCGAGACGCAAATTTTTTTTAATGGACGCCTCGACGCGCAATTTCATTATCTTTGAAAGATTTTCAGTTTCTCGTACGAGAAAGCCGCTTTCAACATCCACAGCAATAAATTGGGTTTTGCGAAATTAAGGAGAAAAATTCTAACCTAAAAATTCACACCATTCCCCTTTTCCTGTGTATTTTTGTCATTGAATTTTCATTTCAATATGAAGCTTCAATTTCAATTGGAAGCTTCTATTTCAATTTTCATTCCAATTTGAAGCTTCAATTTGAATTTTCATTTCAATTTAAAGCTTCAATTTGAATTCTCATTTCAATTTGAACCTGATAGGAAATGAATATTGAAATGAAAATTTATCTCGTATCCGATGATGCCGATAAAACAGGAAGACTAGCATAAATTGCAGAAATTATTTCTCTCGCGCAGGTATGGACCTTTGCGATGTCTACAGTGTCAGCGAAGAGGTTTTCGTCGAAATGTGGGTGGCTTTCATGGTGGAAAAAGCTTCCGCGCTCGAACCGTCCATGGAAACGCTCGTACAGATGGAACGAGCCATGCTGAAAAAGGAGAACAAGAGCATGGCTGAAACGAGAGGCATGAGAGATTTATCATCGACGTCGAGTAGCCGAAGTCCCAGAGTCAACAAACAGTTTGCGTATCCTTGAAATTTTCTATTATTTTAAATATTAATTTGTCCGTGGTCTTCCGCTGCCTTCCATTTTGCTTGCACGTATTTTATTTTGCAACTGTCCCTCTCAATAACGTTATTTGCCCAATAGAAACTGTCTCAGAATAACGATATTTGCTCAAGGTCTAAACTTTTGTGATACGATCTGATCAAGTGATTAATAAGACTTTGAAAATTCTTATTAAAAAAATTTGCAGCAATAACTGCAGAAAAATTTAGAACGAACTAACTTTGTTGTTTCTTAACACTTGAAATCTATTCTCGCAATAGGGAACAACTGAAAATATTAGATTATGTGTACAAAGCTTTTTTTAAATTTTTGAAAATTTCATTACTTCATTGAATTCGCAAGTAAAAGCTTAATATTTCTTGCGAGTAACAATTTCAAAATTCAACATTACTGAAAAAACAGAACACCTGATTACATTCTTACTAAAGAACATCTCTCTAGAGTTACTGTCGGTAAAAATGCGGCCGTTAGTATCTACCGTCGGTACATTATTGACGAATTTTTTTTTTTTCAAAAATCAGCTGTATGCAACGTACTATTATTATTTTCAAAATGTCCAAAACATAGATATTTTTATTTTCAAAAAGTTTTTCCTTAACTCTCGGATGCGCAGTGAAAATGAAGATATTTTGGAGATGTACGGCTACAAAGGACCATCCACACCAAATGTGAGTCAAACAATTTTTTTTACTCCGGTACGAACATGAAATTTGCAAAATTTCGTTGTGATGATGAATTTTTCCTAGAATTTTGAGTATTTCGGTTTGAAACCTTTTTAGAGATGCCCGTGGTCTTTTTTTTTTTTTTTATGCCAAAGTATCCGATAACGCAATTTTACAGCGACCGGCGATGCTACTGCGATAAATAACATTGTTGCCGGGTCTTTTGTGCACGGGGCGGGAATATAGAGAAATAATATCATATTTCGAATGTACGTAATCGTGATCGTGCGGCGATGCTGGTCGTCGATCTTTTTTCACCATCGTATTTTGCGGCGAAGCGTGATCGCTCGATGGTGGCAGCAATGTGACCCCTCCTGGCAGTGGAAAAGAGAAAGAGGCAAGAGCGAGAGAGGGGAAAAGATTCGCGGTTAAAATTCTGACTGGTGGTGGTTTTTGGTCATACCATCAATAAATATATATATATATATCTGTATACATTGGGGTGCGAAAAATGGTACTTCATAGATTTCCTTGGTCACTGAGATTTTTTCTACCTTGTTTGAATGATAGCCAAAAAAGTGGTAATTGTTTTTTAAATTTTCAAAAACTGCCGATTTTACCTTAAAAGTCTTGCTAATGTTTCTTCTAAGAAGAAAACGTCAACAAAATCTGAAAAAATTCTGAATTTTATAACGTTTTTTTCATGATCCAATCATATATTTAACCATTTATAGTCAACAAAAATTGTTTACAATTTTTATAATTCCAGACTTGAAAAAATTAGCTTGTGCCTTAAAAGACCCAGTGTACGGACGGAGGGTTAATTTAGTTCTTCAATTGGAATGAAAAAATACCAAAATTATTTGTTTTTTTATCTAAAGTTCGTTAAAAAATTGTTTGAAGCCTTTTTTTTCTCTTTTTTTTTTTTTTTTAATAATGATGAACAAATTTTAGATTCAGGGAAGGTCTAAGGATTTGCAGGCGCGCGAGAGAGAGAGATTGAGCTGAAAACTTTGACAATTTTAAAGCTATTACTGAAGGATATAATATTAGTACACCCATATTACACATTTCGATATTTAAAAAAAAAATAAAAAAAAAAATATCGATCTCGTTAGATTATAAAAATATAGATATATATCTGTATACATTAGGGTGCGAAAAAATAATACTTTATAGATTTCTTTGCTCATTGAGATTTTTTCTAGCTTGTTAAAATGAAGGAATCGAGAAAAAAGTGGTAATTGTTTTTAAAATGTCCAAATACTGCCAATTTGACTCAAACTTTAATGTTGTTTCATAAAAGTATATTAATTTAGTTATTCAAATAGAATGAAAGTACCTAAATTATTTAAAATTCTTTAAAACCTTTGTCTTTTAAACAAATTAATTATGAACAAAAATTTACATTCCAGAAAGGTCTAAGGACTTGCATTTTTTTACTTACAATTCAAAAAATTATGAATAAAGCCTAAGCTATTAATCAATATAAATACACCCATATTAAACATTTCGATATTTAAAAAAATGAATTTAAAAAAAATGTTGATTTCGTCTGACATGAAACGCACCGTGTGTAATTTTCGTCTAAAAGAAAACCTAAAAATTCCTTCATTGTTATATTTTTTTCAATCTAAGTTTTAAACATTCTCAATTATTTATTATTGAAAAAAAAAGTCTCAAAAAATCGAAAAGTACAAGAAAAAATTGAAAAAATTGAAAAAAAAATTCGTTTTATGGGCGCCGAGAAAAAAATTGAAAAAAGGCACATTTTCATCATTTTAATTCAGGTTCTTCTCTCAAAACTCGCAAAAACAGCCGTTATTTTGAATTCTCAATTTTACCGAGGAAATACTAGGAATAATAACAATAATACTCAAAAGACCATTCCAGACCGCTCATTTCGCGAGAATTTTATTATTCGGGTAAGGTAAGATAATCTCAACGAGCAACAAAGTCTAAAAATAGATGAGTAATTTCGAAACACCCTAATGTACATGACTGCTTCGGCGATGACATGTTAGCGAATGATACGCTTCGCTACGCGGCAACGCCGTGTACCGAAGAGGAAGAGACGAAGCACAAGGGAAAGAAGAAGAAGAAGAAGAGATAGAGAGAGAGGGGGAAGCATCATTCCAACAATCGAGAAACTCTTGTCTCGCTTGTTGGCGCAAAAAATTTACATGACTATCTATGGAAATTGTCGTTTTTACCAGTATAGATTCTCAATTCTTGTATCTCGGTACAATTCCCGCTTATAAACGTCCTCATATACATATATATGAGGCGTTCCATCCCAAATCGGACAGTTTGAAAAACTTTTTTTTTTATTTCTTCAATTTTTTTATATTTTTTAGTACCCATCAAGAGACCCTTCCTGTTGAATTTTGAGATTTTTTTTATTATCCGTTCAAAAGATATTAAATTAACAAAAAAACCGCTCTTTTTTTGGTATTTTGGTCATAACTTCTTTAATAATGGTCCAAACTAAAAGTTTTTTTTCTCAAAATTTTTGTTTTTTCATGGCCTTTTCATAAAAAAATACAACAAAAATATTCAACGAATTTTTGAATGAGTTTTTTGAGTTGAAAACTTTATATCGCGTTTTTAAAGGTGTCTTTTTTTTTCTTTAATTTTCGTTTTAAACATCTATCCAACAATTTTTAAGACTAGTCCGGTCGTGGGATTTCCATAACTACTATTTTTTTCGATAAAAATTTTTTTTTTTTTTTTATTAATAAATTATGAATACCAATTTTTGTTTCTGTATAGTATTTTTTTCAATACTTAGAATTTATTTTGAAACTTTTTTATTGTTAACAGGTTCTTAAAATTAATAATTAATCGTTAAGTCTGTTTATGAACAATAATAACAACAGTTTTTATTTATTCACGTATTTTTTTGAAAACCTTACATATACGATTATTTCCTGAATTAGAATATTCCTTTTCCAATACATTTACGTTGCTCATTGGAATAATTTTGAATGAAATTGTTGTGTCCCCCTGTGATTGACTTCGCAGTATTGTATCGCAAATAAAACCTTTCTTTTGCATCTAAATAATATTTCTCAGGTGAAAATTTGACAGGAATATTCGATTGACTATTTAGGTTCAATGCCCAGTCATACAATTCTTCAACTGTTGTTATTTGCTCATCGATTAACTATTGATTTTGAAAATCTGTTAAAAATGAAATGTGTCAAAATTAATTCAAAATGTTTTAAAAAATCACTATACAGTAACAAAAATTGGTACTCGGAAATTTATGGAAAAAAAATTTTAATTTTCAAAACCCGAAAAAAATAGTAGTTATTGAAATCCCACGATCGGACTAGTCTTAAAAATTGTTGAATAGATAGATATTTAAAACAAAAAATTGAAAAAAAAAGGACACTTACTTTTAAAAACGCGATTTAAAGTTAAAAACTCATTCGAAAACTCGTCGAATATTTTTGTTGTATTTTTTTCTGAAAAGGCAATAAAAAACAAACATTTTGAAAAAAAAAATCTTTTAATTTGGACCATTATGAAAGAAGTTATGACCAAAATACCAAAAAAAGAGCGGTTTTTTTTAAATTTAATATCTTTTGAACGGATAATCAAAAAATCTCAAAATTGAACAGGAAGGGCCTTTTGATGGGTACTAAAAATATAAAAAAAATTGAGGAAATAAAAAAAAAAAAATTTCAAACTGTCCGATTTGGGATGGAACGTCACATATATAAAAATATATATATATATGTGCATATGTATTACTGTACGAGTTTCTTCTGTATGAAGCTCGTTGCGCCATTTGGCAACGCTGTGTTCGACGAGCACGAATCTCTGTCGTTGCCACGTGAAACCGACCGAAAAGAGAATCTCTAAAAACTCTACGAACGGTTTGCCACCAAAGCGCCTTTTTCCACTCTCCTCTCGGATGGTTCTCATCCCGGGATGAGAAATCAAAACCAAAATCTTTATGTATGTATTCCATAAAAGAATTTGTGTGAAATATGGGCTGAAATAAGAGGGAGAAAAAAAAAGAGAAAATCGTGCAGTGTGTGAAAAACCGCGGGCATGTATATAATGTGGTACATGAACAATGGCACGTGTACCGCGGAAGCAATTTGCACGCTTTACTTTGCCGAGATCCCAGTTTTTCTGTTTTTCTTCCTCACGAAAGAAGCTTTGTTTTTATGAGAAAAAAAATGGGCCTTTTTATGCCAGTATGCTGAAAATAACCCGGAAATGTTGGAAATTGAAAGTATTTACACGGAAAAAAATAAACTGTAACTTTTATGGTTATCTGCATCAAACAGCGCCTCCGTTGAGGGAACTGTGAACATTGCATTGTTTACAGTTCATCTCAGCATTTATAATTGTTTGAAAAGTATAAACCACATTAAATTCGTTATAAACCACATTAAGAATGAATTTAATGTGGTTCCTACTTTTCAAACAATTATAAATGCTGAATTAAGCTGTAAAAAATGCAATGCTTAATTCTAAAGTAATGAATTTGGTGAATTCATTACTTTGTAATAAATTTAATGTGGTTTCATTCTAAATGTGGTTTATAATGAATTTAATGTGGTTCCTACTTTTCAAACAACTATAAATGCTGAATTAAACTGTAAGAAATGCAATGCTCAATGATAAAGTAATGAATTTGATGGATTCATTACTTTATTTTAAATTTGATTTTCAATTTGATGAATTCATTACTTTACAATTAATTTAATATGGTTTCATTCTAAATGTGGTTTATAATGAATTTAATGTGGTTCCTACTTTTCAAACAACTATAAATGCTAAATTAGACTGTAAAAAATGCAATGCTTAATTATAAAGTAATGAATTTGATGCATTCATTACTTTATTTCAAATTTGATTTTGAATTTGATGAATTCATTACTCAACAATGAATTTAATGTGGTTTCATCCTTAATGTGGTTCATAATGAATTTAATGTGGTTCCTACTTTTAAAACAACTATAAATGCTGAATTAAACTGTAAAAAATGCAATGCTTAAAAGTAATGAATTTTATGAATTCATTACTTTATAATGAATTGAATGTCGTTTCTACTTTTCAAACAATTATAAATACTGAAAAAAACTGTAAGAAAATGCCATGTCAACAGTTCTCTTAGCGGAGGCGTTATTCATGGGAAAACCTAAAAATTACAGTAAATTTTTTTCCCTGCAGTAAAAAAAGTGTTCGCCTTTAAAAATAAAAATTAATGGATCTGGAGAAGTTGAGAACGATTTAACTGAAATTGGTTAAATTGGTACCGTCTATTTCGTTCAGATGAAATTGCCATGCAACTTGCGTAGCGTGATTGACAATTTTTTTCAATGTCCGCTGGTTCTCAAATTTTCATATTTTTGTGGCTATCAATATATCAAATTGAGAACCCATCACTAGAAAACATCAAATTTTAAAAACGTCTGAAATCACAAATAAATTGCATCCCAGAAAATGTTCTTATTTTTCTTAACTATCAAAAAACAACTTTCAACAAAAAAAAAATGCCGATTACAAATGTGTCCAAAGCTTCCATATTTATATAAAATTTATGAACATACCCTTGAGAGATCTTGGAAAAAATGTTAACTACCAAATTTTTGAAAAAAAAATGACAGGATACAAACTAGCAAATTGCACATAGCTTCCTCACTGTCTTCCCCATCCTTTGTCAAGTTTTCTCTGCAAAAATTGATGAATCTTGCCCTTGAGAGGGAGGTTGACGACCATTAAGAGGATAATGAGGGAATTATCTGGGAATTTTCAATTTCCTTCTATTTTTTTGCAATTTTCTTCCTCCTTGCACTCCCTAATTATAAATTTGCACACAGCTTCCTCATTGTTTTCCCCTTCCTTAGTCAAGCTTTCTCTGCAAAAATTTATAAATTCTTGCCCTTGAGGGAGGCTTGAAGGCCATTAAAGGGACAATGAGGGAATTATCCGGGAATTTCCAATTTTCTTCTATTTTTTCGCAATTTTCTTCCTTCCCTTTTGCTTCCTCCTCTACTGTTCCCACTCTTGATCGTTTACGACGAGATTCGGGTGTATCTAACGGTCGACGACGCGAAATCGCCCGGAGAGCGCGTCCGGGCAATAAATTTTACCCTCACGATTCTCACTCGATGCTCTCCTCTTTCTGTTCGCCCATCCATCTCCCTCCCTCCCTTTCTCTCTCTCTCTCTCTCTCTCTCTCTCTCTCTCTCTCTCTCTCTCTCTCTCTCTCTCCCTTCGTGTCTTCACGCTCGAGCAACGACGATGATTTACGCAGAGCTCTGGCAACGCTGTCTCGCACATTCTTTTGCGGTAGGCATAGTGGTAATGACGTAACGAGTCTACCTGTGTGGACCCAATTCTTCTCAGTTCGGGGTCCCTCGGCGTGTGGTGGTGTTTTTACCCACGCTACGGGGCGTACCCTTCGGTATACCTTTCTCTCTCTCCCGCCCGTTCCTTACCTCCGACTCCTCTCTCTCTCTCTCTCTCTCTCTACGGCCCTCGAATCAACTTTCTTAGCATTAAGAAAGAAAAAAAAGCAAATTACATTCCCTCGTTGGACATAGGAAAAACGCCCCGTCGATTTGACGAGTTTTTCATCCATCCTGCCCTCTCATCGACAATCCGACTTTCGTTCGTCATCATTAGGAGCTTGTATACACCATATTGCCTCCGCGGCAATGTGCATAAGGACGCCATTTTTTAATATTTTGAACGGAAATTTGTTAACGTTATTCTTAAAGCCCTTTCTGACGTTGTGTAAAAAAATAAAAATATTCCGGCCCATACTTTCGAGTTTATTATTTGTTTTTTTAAATATACCCATTTTTCGATCGGCCAAGGTGGCCAGACGCCTTAAGGTTGTTTAGAAGCTTTTGAATATTAATTGTTCAATAAATAGCTTCTTAATCGTAGTGAAATTTTTACACGACCTCCTGAATACTTCATGTAAGAACATACCAAATTTTCAGAATTCTATCATCATTACTTCAACCTCCTTAAGGGTTGAAATAAAAAATGATGAGAAAATTCTGAAAATTTGGTATGTTTTTGTATGTGGTATTTAAGAGGTCGTGTAAAAATTTCACGACGATTAGGAAGCTCGTTATTAAGAAATTCACGTTTTGTTGAAAACAATTATTTAAACAAATTAAAAAAAAATATTTATCAATAAACTTCGTTTTCTTTCCGTTGCTTTCAGTATATTGTGGATATTAAAAAACTGAGAGGTCAAAAAAAAAAACTTCTCGCAAAGTTATATCAGTTTCCATAAGACTACATTCAATTTTATTTAATTTGTTAATCTTAATTTTTCGATAACGAGCTTCCAAATCGTCATGAAATTTTTACACGACCTCTCAAATACTTCATTGAAAAACATACCAAATTTTCATCATTTTCTCATCATTTTCGATTTGACTCTCAACAACCTTAAGGTAGAGTAGCCCACCGTGACGACCGAAATTTCGACGTTTTTTCATTAATTTTTTTAAATAACAAAATAATATGAGATCGTTTTGAAATTTTTACATGTTGTTGTTTGTATCTCGAAGAGTACAAAAAAAATTGGTTTACTTAATTTTACATGAATTTGTTTATGATTTTGTACGTCAAAGTAGAGTCCTCGAAAAAAGGTGACTTGTTTCGGGGAAGTACACAGCCTTCCGTAGTCATCTGAAATAAAAAATCCAAAGGGATTATTGTTTTGTTGGCTTAATTCTAGTGCTCCAACCTATGATATGCATATTTTAGGAGAAAAAAAACGAAATGTCGGACTTGTGAACAAAAAGATCTTTGAAATCGAATTTTTCAAAAGAAATTGTTAAAAAAAATCATTTATTATTGAAAAATTAAATGTTTTAGAGGTTAGGTATTTAGCTATGCGTATATAAAAAAAACGGGTAAATTTTGTAGCAAAATCGGTCGAATAGTCTTTAGTCAGTGCTTCCCCGAAATTTCGAAAACGTAGTTTCGAGAAAAACGCGTCTAAAGTTTTGACAACAGATTTTGTATAACAAAATTATTATACATTAATCAGCTATGCCTGGTGCATACAGCAATCCTTCAGTTTCCTGAAAGTTATCTCAAAGCTCTCTTCATTTCTTCGCGAGATTTACAGTTTCTGGTGATTGCCAAATCGTAGTAATCAGTCATTTTTAATATTAACTTATTAGCTAATTGCTCTATTCTTTAGGCTGTAACTTTGAAAATATTTTAAATTTTGGTCTGAAACATTTACAGCATATTCTTAAGATGTTTATCTTGCGAAAAATGTTTGAAAAAATCGATTTTTTGAACGCGTCACAGTCAGCTACTACCTTAAACCCAGAGGATCGGGCCTTGTGGATTTGGGTATCCGGCACTGTTCATGGGCGGCTCTTGTTGCTGGTCCCTATAGTGCCGATATAGGTTTATCATACACAGAAGAGCTTCGTTCAACCGACCTTCGATTAAAAACGAGGCGCCCAACTCATTCAGGCCCTTCGTATTGTAAACCTTCCTCCCTCAGTGTTTTCACGCTTGTGAGTGCGAGAGAGAGCGATGCTTAGCCTCCCCTTAACCGAAGTTTTTTCTCGGATAATACGGGTATCGGATTATATATATACCATTGAAAAAGCGTTATCCCCGATAGTAACAGGATTTAACTATACAAAAAGTTAACACGACTGAATTAATGTCCTGCGCAGTCGCACTGGGACAAAAACGTCCACGTACAGTTTGAATCGTTGTTGAATCGCTTTTAAAAATTTTTTTAAAAAATGTGAATACAGGGTTATTTGAGTACCAAAGACATTTTATTTTATACTGTTGAATAGGTTTGTGGAGAAAATTCATGGAAATAATTATTTTGAAGAGAATCTGAAAAATAACTCTTTGCATAATTTAAAAATAATAATGTAAAGTAAATAGTTATGAAAATTTCATGAATTTCATTATATTGTCGTACATTGATGATATTAGTGTGACAAATATTAATTACAATTCTTAAACATTTTAAATACATACCATAAATTGTCATCTCAGCGAAAACGCTAAAAAAAAAAGTCTTGGCCTAAATTTCAACGATTAAAGAATTGCTGAAATGAAAGTGCGACACGCAAGGTTAAGAATTTGTTTAAACCAGCATGTTTTTGTATTTTCTCCGGAACTCCTGGTCAAATACTTACAACTCCGTTGAAATAAAAATAAATTTGTGCATTTTTCGGAAACATGCCTTCTCTGATGGATTTTTCATGATTCTCACAATTTTAAATTCAATATGATTATTGAATTACCGAAACATTATATAACTCCGGCCATTATATAGTACCAGCTCTTGCTGAAAATAATCGCAAAAGTAGAGACAGGCCTGAATCTCGCGAGAAATATGACCTTCAAAGAAGAGATCAGTCGAATAGGGTTTGAAACGATCCTTGCGTGATGAATACCGAGCTTCAGGCAATTTCATCAACCAAAAAATGCCTCAAGCTTATTCTTGTTTGAAAAAAAAAATCTTATTAATGCCAATATCTCTACGGTTCATACGCACACAAAAAACCAGATGGTCGGAATTTTCCAAAAAAAAAAAGGAATATTTATGACTCAAGAGTATATAAACTTTGGACGCTACTGTATAATTTTCATTGCCGTGCAATTAATATTGAATTAATTATGACTCAAAAAAGCAACTGAATTTTTTTGCTTTTTTGATTATCAAAGAAACGATGAAAATTAATTATTTTAATTATTAAAATTATCTCTAACCTATTTGTTCAAGTTAATTGACGTTTAACATCATAACAACATTTAAACTACATTCGTAGTAGAATCGTGAAACAAAATGTGGCAACAATCCTTTTCGGTATATACGTGTATCTTATATGAATCTATATATCTATATTTTAAACCAGCTGCCTCATGCAGCGTTGCCAAACGTTCCGTCGTCTAAATTATTAAATTGTTGCTTCTAAGTTATTTTCATCGTCAACAAGGATTTTCAAATACATCATCGATCTCCATGAACATTTTATTCTCTTATGTTCGCTTTTTGTTATTCAAAGTTGGGAAGATCAATCTTTAAAAAATACAAATAGTTGCAAACGGAGTGCCTGCCATAAGAGCCCATGTATAAGGTTTTAAAAAACATGATTTTCATTAATTTTTTTCTCGACAACTAAATGGTGGATCCAAAAATAATTCCAGTGATAGATGTGTGCTATATTTTTCTACAATATTCTGAAATTTCAAGTCTTTAAGTTAAAAATTTTGATTAACATCAGATTCGAATTATATAATCTAAAAACATAGAATGAACATGGCCCATCCCTGACCCCTAATGTTCGGGCTTTCCCGTTTCGTGCTGCATTAAAAATTGATGAGGATCGTTGAGTAGTGCTCTGTCATTCAAAATTGAAGAAAAAAAAAATTTCCCGGCAGCAGGTGCGCGTCAACCGTCATTAACTTCTCCCTGATCGCCTGGTTTTCCCTCGTGTCCTCGTCGATGGAGTTTCTCTAGTCCTTCGCTCCCCCCCCCCCCCCCCCCCTCCACCTTCCGTATTTGTATCACGAGAGAAGCATCTCCGTAATTCCCGCCACAAAAATCCTTCAGGTAGATTGCCCGCCATTATCCCCACCCTTAAGGCCTGAGAATCCGCTCCCACAAAGGTTTTCTTGCAGCGGCGGTTCTCTCCTCCGCTTGTGCTGCTGCCACCACTAACCTCCTGCGGTGGAGTGGGGGAAGTACGTGTTTTCGAGCGTGAACAAGGAGAGAGAGAAAAAAACATGGCGATTGGAAAAGTCGTTGGAGGGGAGTTTGAACCAGCAAACGAGCTTGTGAGAGAAAGAGAGGAGGGGGAATCCCCCTACTTTTCCCCTTCCCTCTCCTCAAATTTGTACTCGCAACCGGCGTTCCGAGATTCGACTGGATTTCTTTCAAAGGGCATAATTTCAGTTTTCAAGGACGCGTTCCGCAGCCGCCATCGTGCGCGCGCTCTCTGCGCGACTCTCGCAAAACCGGACAAAGCGAAACTCTTCTCGCTCTCTCTCTCTTTTTTTCCTTTTTCGACATTTTGCTTTGCCGATAATCTCTCGCTATTTCTATCTCTCTCCACGAGGCAGAAAAGGGTGGGGGCAGGGAAGAAAGCCCCTTAACGTCGCCATTGCATCCCCATTATCGTTCTTCCCGGCGTTCGACGAATATCGTGCTCTCTTCTATCGCCTTTTGCGTGCGTGTGTGCCACGTGATAACGAAACTCGTGATCGTTCTCGTGCGAAAGAGAAATAGTTTAACAGATAGACAAGACCTTGGGTGTATCTACGATAGTTTTGACCCGAAAGTTCGCGAAACGAATTTAGCTGGACAGTGAAAAAATTGTTCCGCTGGTTACGAAAAGCTGTTTTCACGATGGCGTCGGGCGCTCTCCGCCCCCCCCCCTTCCTTCACCGGCTCTTTCCTCGTGAATCTTCGGATTTCTTCGGCTCTCGCGTGATTCTAGGGTTCAAAAAGAAGCACTTTTCGTCCTACGGGTCAAAAAGAGGAGAAGAACTCTCGAAGATCCTTCGTCCTCTTCGGTTTCGGTTGCCCGTCGATTGTTTCTCATCATAAGATTCTCTCGAGCATATTGAAGACGTAAAAATTGCCACGATTCGCACCAACCTTCTTTATCGCTGATTCAAACGAGTAGAACGACGCTGAGAGTCGTTTGAAAAAGGAAAAGCGCGCAGGCGCCTGGCCCAAGATTTCGCGTCCTGTGTCGCTACAACCTGTTGCTCATGTTTTCACCCTCGTAGTCGTTCAGGATGTTCCATGTAAATTTTTATGCATATGTGGTTTGCATCTTTTCTCAACGCTTCTCGCACTGTCGTGCAAACTTTGAAATTGTTCCGAAATCTAGAAATGGCTCTCCATAGGCAACGGCCGGAATTCATCTTTCCGGTATTTTCCTGTTTTATTTTTATCGCCACTTTTTTCCACTTGTGTTGGTGCGTTTAATTCTCGATTTCGTGTGAGCGAAGCAATTTTGCGATTCCATAAAGTGTGAGTGAAACTGACGAAGACTCTCTTCCAAAATAACGCCTTTTGAAAACCAGGAAAACTTTTCACGCCATTTAGACCCAATCTCTTCCCACACTTTCTAGTTTATTCTGGGCTTTCTAGCGTTGTTCGCTTGAAAATTCTGCAATTTCGTAATGTATAGCCATATTGAAACAGAAGCAATTCGAAAAAATACAGAAAAGCATTAACTATGAGAAAAGAGCCACTGTCGCAAAAACGAATTCATTCTATTACCACAGATCTGAGGCTGTTCTTCGATTTCCACTTTGGAAATCCTTCATACTGACTCGGTCTGAAAAAAAAAAACGCTCAAGATTGGTCTTGCGATCGTGCTAAACTCCCCGAAGAATAGTTAAAAAGCTTCATTCTGAGAATGCACAGTTTTCCAGTCGTTAACGGAGCCCAATTTTCGTAGCTCCATGATTCTCCCGTTTGCATTAAAAATCCACGTTGAAGATGTATTAAAATAACAAATACGAAAATCACTATCAGCGTGCTTTTTTGAAATCTACAATTCGATAGAAGAAAGGGAAAAAAATGTTTACGATGCTGAAGTTTGGATCGTTTAAGTGCAACGGTAATTGTTTATTCACTAATTAAATTCGTTCCTCCTAACATATTTAAAAATTACAAAACCGTTAAAACGCAATTTGGGGCTTTAACAGAGGTTTTGAGATTTTAAATGCACAAGCAAAACGTAAATCTCACTAAAAATAAATTGACGTTGCAACGATGCAAACGAAAACACCGTAAATGCTTTCTATTCCGTGTTTCAACCTCAAAGTACCAAGCACGGAAAGAGGAAAGAAAAAAACATCTGAAAAAAGTACGTAATAAGCGGCTTGGTCGAAGCGACGTACTCCAGAGCCTCTCTGTGAAAGTATATATACATATACATATATTCTTGTAGAGGAAATTGTACAAAGACGCTTGTTCTTTATTTTTTTCGTGACGCAATGGATGCCGGGACGCCGTTGTCCGTTGGAGAACTCGCGCCGCTACCTGTTGCTTCCCCCGATGCTGCGAAAGACGCCGACGCCAAGCTTCTTCCCTCTTTCGAAGCTCTTACCCCTTCTCCTGCCGCCTCTCGCTCGCCCTATCTCCCGTTTGACTACTCTGTGAATCTGTTGGATAGCCCCTTAGTGAATCAAAACGAAATTCAACAATTTACAATTCAATTTTATGGCATGAACTTCGGATTTTTTTTCTCCATCATCTATCTGACTGTACACGTTAATTTGCGTGGAATTCGTGAGGAGAGGGCTGAAGAAAAATCCCCAACGCTTCAAACTCGAATCAGTTGTCTCGGCGTCGCGTGCAGAGTTCTCGGCCCCGACATTTTTTTAATTTTTTTTATTCTTCATCTCTCTCTTTCTTCTCATCGTTTCGCTTTGACTGGACTTCATCTCGATTTACAAACCTTTTTTTTTCTCGCCCTTGGCGTCGCCCCCCCCCCCCCCCGTCAACAACAACGACGGACGACGACGTCTCGACTTCTCGGAATCGATTGCGCTCCCCGATAATAACGAGCTCCAAACTTTTGTATCCTTTGTTCGCTTACCCAACCAATAACATTCGATATAATCGTGAGTTCGCTTCGAATTCGCCTTTCCACGCTCGTCGCCACAAAAAATCAGCCATATTTTCATCCACCCGCACCCGCCAATGGTCGCATTTTCTCACGAACTAACGGATACGGGGTTCACACACGTTCTTGCGAGGGGAAGTTTGATCTAGGGCAAACCCTCCACTTTTCGCCATTCTCACAGGCAATTACGGAGCTCCCTTGTCACATTCACCATTGTAGATAACCTTCAGCTACGCTACCAGCATTTTTCAAGATTCCATTAACATCAAAAACTAGAGATAATCGATGGATACCCTTCTTTTATAAATGCTGACATCAAAGAGCGTCAATTGTTGGTTAATTCGTCGATCGATCGATATGCATAACCCGAAGGACCAATTATCCATTATTATTATTATTATTATTATTATTATAATTATTATTATTATCTCCATTATTGTCCCTTCGAGAACGAGAATAAACGACGCTCGAGAATCCCGTCGGCGAAATATGAAGGGAAGGGCGGGAAGAGGCGTGATTCTGCCATTTTGCAAAACCAGCTGCGGGGTTTGAGAGACGCTCCGAGAAAACGACGACGACGCCATTCGCTGTACCTGAAAGAACCAAATATATTTAAGGATGGACCTACAGACCCAGCCAAAAATTTTATCTGATTGAAATTTCCGTACGTCGTGATACAATAAAATTTTGGAACAATTTAGCTACATTTGGCATGACAAACAACAATTATCAACAATAATATTGCCCAAAAGTTATTAATCAGTTGTTTAAACAAATAGTCATTCAACCATTTTTCGGTAAGTTCTTTTTTTTTCTTAAATCGAATGCGTTGATTTTTCTGAACGCATATGAATTTTTTTAGAATTTTCTCTCTATTTTGAAATTCCCGTTTTGAAATTTTTCTCATGGCTGTATTTATGTATTTTTTGGCCTAGTGTCTTTAAAACTTTTCAAAGCTGACGATAAACCTGTGTGCAAGAACATATACAAAAAATCCTTCAAATTGGACATTTGCACATTGCTTCCCCATTTTTATTCATAGTTCACACAGCTTTCTCGATCACAAAGTATGGCGATCAAATTTGGCTTCCTCATAAAGGAAGCTTTGTTCACTATCGAAAAACATGAATAATCAAGGTGCAAATTTGCCAAATTCTTTCAAATTAATTGCTGAATTTGATTTTTGCCAAATTCAATAGCGAACAACCTTGATCACTATTTTGAATGTGTACAAAACTTCAGTAGAATATCTCGCAAATAGCCGAAGTTAGAGTACGTTATTTTTCAAAAAACCAAAATTTGCACAAACTTTTATCATTCCATCGATTTTCACGATATTTAATAACTAACATCCTCGATAGCTATATTAGCTCTGTGCTAAGTTTTGGTGCGATATTTTAAAAATTGCTCAAGTTAAAGCGTTTACGCTAATTAAAAAAAATTTAAATATTTCATAAAATTTTAATCCCTCGATGGATTTCCGCCAAATTCAATATCGAACAACCTTGATAGCTACACTAGTTCCTAACAAAGTTTCACTGCAATATCTTGAAAATTGTGCAAGTTAGAGCGTTTACTCTATTTTTCGAAAAATCCAAAATTGTTAAAAATTTAATCTTTCGATCGATTTTTGGCAAATTCAATACCGAACAACCTTAATAGCTATACTAATTCTGTACAAAGTTTGAATGCGATATTTTCAAAATTGCAGAAAATATAACGTTTGCGCCATTGTTGCAAAAACGAAAAAATAAAATCTGAACACCCGTTAGAATTAAAACAAACATTTTTCATGATGAAGAGCAATTCGTGCTGGACAAGTGTGCCAAATTTCAGCTCGATATCTTGGAGCGTTCTTGAGTTATTAATTATTTACATCGGAAACTCAAGGTACACACACACACATCCGGATATTTTTTCTAAATATGATTTCTCGAGGTTTTGGAACATTTTGAACTCATTGGCATAAAAATCTTGAAACAAATTTTTTTTACAAAAACAAAGCTTCCTTTACGAGAAAACAAATTGGCAATTTTTTTGTTTGTATTTCAGAATGTTTTTTAATAATATTTCAAAATAGAGAGAAAATCCTGACAAAATTCATATGTATTCAGAAAAATGAACGCAATCGATTTGTTCAAGAAAAAAAAGAACTCAACGAAAAATTGTTGAAATTATAAATAATTTTTGGGCAATATTTTTGTTGATAATTGTTGTTTATGTCGTGCCAAATGTTGCTGAATTTTTTCAGATTTTTATTGCATCACGGAGTACGGAAATTTCAATAAGATAAAACTTTTGGCTGGGACTGTAGAGGCAAAGCCATCCTTAACGGAATTCTAGGATCTCGCATCTGGTCACGTTTGAAGTAGGGTAAGGGGAAGAATAAGGGATAAATATATAACGTACACATTGGAGTTTTGAGATTCTGGGTCTCTCTGGTCGTGTTTCAAGGTCTCTGCAATATATTTCATATCTACCAGTTTCAAATGTATTCGTAAAATTTCATTTGTATCGCATGATATATTCGTCCGCGATATTTTTGACACTCACTGTAGCTCTCTTTCTCCTATCTCTCTCTGACTCAGACCGCTCGTGTCACAGCGGTCGTTCACGTCAATTCGCAATACAGCAAACCCCGTCGCACACTCCTCGCTCAGTAAACATACATAGATATAGATGGCGCTGCTATGCGGTCCCTGTCGTTCGGCTTTCAATTGTAACGGATTCAACGCTGTAGAGAAAGTCTTCCCTCGCTATCTCGTCAATTTTTTTCCGGGTCTTTTTCTTCGTCGAGCATGAGTTTCGAAGAGAAAGACAGAAGAGCTTCTCCTCGCTCTTTTTCTCGAGCAATTGAGGACAATTGACGCGAAACCAGTCGGTTTGTCCAATCTTTTTCTCTATCTCGGAGCATCTCAGCGTCTGGCCTTTTCTTGCGCCCGCAGATTCGTCTCTCGTGTCACGCACGCGACGACAGAGAGATAAAGAGAGGGAGCGGCAATGTCTCTTAAATACTCTATACGTACATATGCTAACCGTACGCGATATACTCAAGAAATCGATATTTGAAGTGGATAGTAATAGTAATAATAGTAGTAATAATTGTTGTAATAGTAGTTAGACTAATACTAACTACTATTACAACTATTATTACAGCTATTGCTAACTACTATTACAGCTATTGCTAACAACTATTACAACTATTGCTAACTGCTATTGCAACTATCACTACTATTATTACTATTACAACTATTACTACTATTACTCCTGGCTACTAGAGAAAAGCTCTCGCCCGGATACGCCAGTTCTTCATTAATGGAGTTTAACCGGACGAATAAATGTATATTATTCGTCCGGTTTCAACCCTAACCTAAACTTCCACTCAAGTATTTAAGCCCAAGCTACATAAAATCTTAAATTTTGAGCCTACGGTTTAGTAATCTTTATTTTTCGTTCCGTTACCAAAGAAAAGCAATAAAACAAGTTTTATTTCAAATTCAAACAAAAAATTCGATCATTTTCCGGACGATTCGCTAATTCGTCCGTTTCCGGACGGATAGCCACAGCCTTTTTTAAAAATATATATTCTTGTACAAACCGGTGCGATGTAAGCACCATTTGCCCCGTCGTCTGGGTCGTTCCCCGCGCATTGTGAAATGCGAGTAACTGGTAAAAGTTCAACGTCATTTCCCACGGTGTGTTTCATTCGCGCGCGCGTGTGTGTGTGTATGAGTTTGTAGCCCGCGAAAACCAGGGACGGCGCTAGCGTCAAAGGCCCCCCCCCCCCCCCCCCGGTTTTGCACGGGCGAGAGATATCATCCCCCTCCGGCTTTCCGCGCGAAATATTACGAGTGAGCACAAATGATTTAAAATTTTGCAACGGCGAGAGAAAGAGGAGATGGAAAAGAAAGTAAGACGAGATAACGTTTAGCGGAAAAAAACGAAGCGCGAAGGGGAACTTTTGAGAGAGAAAGAGGGAGATAGAAAAATGGCTGCTTTTCGTAAGCGAGAAAAGCACGATAGGGGAGGTTAGAAACTAGAAAGGAGAGGGTAAAACCGTCGAGAGATCGGCGCGAAAACCTCCGTGATCCGGAACGGCGAGACTCGCCCCCCCCCCCCCCCCTTCTCTCTCTCTCGCCCTTTCTCTCTTTACCATCATCGGGTTGCTTATTTCCCCCTACTCTCCGTTCGCGAGAACTCGCTCTCTATGCTCATTGCTCGCTCAGCGGTCAGTCCAGGGCCGTCCTTTCGCGACTCCAGTTTCCAGGCACAAGCACGATGCTTTATTTCTCATGTCCGTCCGGAACGCGGGAGTGGGGAGGAAAGAGACGATATTTCAAATTTGACCCGAACTTAAATTTCGACGAAATCCAAGTGCTCAGATAATATTTCATCGATAGTGATAGAAGTAATAAAAATTCGGAAGAACGATAAAAGTTGACTGTTCGACCGTTACAGAGCGTTACAGCGTCGCGATTTCGCCGTTAAAATCGTATTCGACCGGTAAATTGCCGCGAAAATGGATGAACCGCGTCGATATTCCGGAGAAAGGGCGCGCGCGACCGCTCACATGTTTTTTGTGATAAAAATGCTTCGCCTTGTCGATGAGTCAAATATATGTAACGGCAATCTCTCGTACGTGCAATATCGTTACAGGGAATTTAAATACACGAACATATGTATATACGCGTGATACATATAACGGGGAATGTACTCTAGAGCGAGAGAGAGAAAGAGAGAGAGCGAAACTCATCGTAAAAACAACGCGCGCGCACGCTCGCGCTCTTTCTCTCTTTATTTCTCGTCCCAGGTTAACGGCAGTTAACCTTCCCGCATCTTTGCCAACGAGATACAAGTCGGTTAATTCACGAATCGCACTCGCGTTTTCCTCGTCGGATAGAGAATTCGCCGCATTATGATCGCCTTTTTTCGCCCCCTTTTTTTCATTTCATCCCGTGCTCGGTATTTCATTTTGAGACGCGGAACGACGGAAACTGATGGCGCGAGTTGAGCGCCACTGCGAAGCAACAGGTTAGAATTATTTTTGGCCCAGGGGCGGCTGAAGAGGGGGCGCGCCAGACCGCGTGGCTTCTCGGAGAAGACTGAAACTTTTTTTTCGAATTTACTCCTTACAACGACGGTTATTCTTCGTTATAATGACTTTAAGGAAATGAGGGAATTCTGCGAGACGACGAAAGGACGATTGAAAATCGTGGTGCTTTTTTTAAAATCATTTTGGCCAAACGTGCTGAGTGGGTGATGGTCTAGTGCGCATATGTCAAAGGTGTGACTAGATCCACACTCATTAAGCAAGTTCGGCTGTAAACAACGTTATGTGCGCGTGCCGCGTTTATAATTCGACGAGTTTACTCGTCGAGCGGAGAGGGGGAAGCGTCTCACAGGTGTTTAACGAATCGTCCGTCAGTGGCTCTCATGCATCGTTCATATGACTTTTTTTCTCTGTTGCTTTTTTTTTTATCAATCAAGCGTCGTCTGTCTCCACTCGCGCTCACTCAATCATCGATTCTTCGCGGAGGGAAGACTCTGGCAACAGAGACGATTTAATTGTTCAATTGGAATATCATATATATATGTATATATTCGAAAGTCCTCGTGATCCAAACCATTCACCGAGCAAATGTATCTATATTTGGGTGATTTTTTTTTTACTTTTTTTTCTCACTCCCCACCTGAAATTTTGTTGGATGTGTCTGAAAAGAAATTCTCTGAAAGTTACAGCAATTAATATTGAGTACTTTCCTATAGCTTGAAAGGATTTTCCATCTAAAATGCACGTGAATCAAAATTTTTTAATTCAAAATTCTATAACTCAGTGGCATTTTATGCTATCATATTGATCTTGGTCGCAATTTACGCAGAATTGAACGATCTTCAAAAGTGTATCGAACATCGTAAGTGTAACTTACACCGGTGAGATGGTACGGGTCACTAAAGTTGATTTTTACCCTAAATTCTCGATTTTTCGCTGTTATCGCCGAAATGATTAACTTAACCGAAAAAATGTATAGGAAAATTTTGTTTGAAATTTAATTTCCTACAAAAAAGGTTCTTTAGACCTGATTGTTAAAATTAATATTTTTTGAGATATTGAACCATAACTTATTTGTGGTATAAAATTTTTATGGTTTATCGAACCAAACCTTTTAAATTGTTGATATCTCAATATCTCAAGAAATATTAATTTTAGCAATTGTGTCTAGAGGAACTTTTTTGTAGAAAATTACATTTCCAACAAAATTTTCTTCTACATTTTTTTGGTAAACTTAATCATTTCGGAGCTAACAGCAAAAAAAGAGAATTTTAGGTTAAAATAAACTTTAGTGACTCGTACCATCTCACCGGTGTAAGTTACACTTACAGTGTTCAAGACACTTATGAAGATCCTTCAATTCTGCGTAAATTGCGACCAAGAACAATGTGATAGCATAAAATGCCGCTAAGTTATAGAATTTTGAACAAAAAAAAATTGATTTACGTGTATTTCAGATGGAAAATCCTTTCACGCTATGGGAAAGTACTTAATATTAATATTAATGTTAAGGCCTGTAACTTTCAATTTCTTTTCAGACATAACCAACAAAATTTCAGCTAGGGAGTGAGAAAAAAAAATA
Organism: Alloplasta piceator; assembly: GCA_946863875.1. Taxonomy (NCBI): domain Eukaryota; kingdom Metazoa; phylum Arthropoda; class Insecta; order Hymenoptera; family Ichneumonidae; genus Alloplasta; species Alloplasta piceator. The sequence goes on from OX333074.1 coordinate 50,156,481, forward strand.
AGTCGAAAATAATCGCCCTAATCTAGAAATTAAGATTGTTTAAAAAAAATTGCATCTTCCGGCTCATTATAATTGCTTTTCTCATGTTGTAGCTAAAAAAAAAGCGATTAAACGATATTTAACTAAATGAGAGAAATGAGATATTAATTTCAGTAAATTAGATTTATTAAAAAGTGCAAACTGAGTCAACTCGGGTATTTTCTTTATGAATATTCAAATTTTGACACCAGAAACTATTTTATTCTCTTCACAATGTTGGTATCGATACCATTTTTCCAATTCACACCATGAGGAAATAGTTTTTTTTTTTCAAGACCCTCAACGTGTATGTTTTTATGGATAACAAGCTTTTTTTACCTTCTGCAAACGATTTTACAGGAGCCGTTAAGGCAATCCCATAGACGAGTATGAATTTGGTGCACGTTGTTTGTAATATCCGTGACTAGATACACACTCGTCTACGGGGTACGGAACACACGCCAATTTGCAGATCAATGAATCTCTAAAATGCGGAGAATTTTTTTCCTATTTCTCTTCAAGACTATTTTAGCACCTGGATTCACATTGGCATTATATTGCCCTTAATTCGTGGAATCTTGGATTATTTACGATCGTTTGATTCTGTTCAGGTCAAAAGGGTCAGAAGTCCCGATGGACTGGTCAATCCGATCGTCCAGAAGAACAAGATACGGGCCCTAGAAATGACCCTTTCGCAAACTAGCAGTTCCGAACACACGTTAGTACAAATTGATACTGAAAATTTCTTGCATACATTTTAACGGTCATTTTTTGATTTTCAAAATCGCATCTGACATAAATACTCCTTTTGTTGGAAGAAAAAATCCTTCCGGGAAAATGATTTTATGTGATGTACAAAATACAAAAGTAATGTGTAATGAATGCGTGTGCCATTACAAATAAAAAAGTAATGTGTAATGAATGCATGCGCCATTACAAATAAAAAAGTATACACTGCGACCTCGATAATCGGAATCCTTCGAGACCGGCTCTTGCAAGAAGTGGGGTTGCGCACATTGCACAGAACCGTCTCTGCGCCGCTGGTGGCGCAGAGACGGTCCAATCGCGTCAGGCCACCGTCAGCCACCAGCGGCGCAGAGACGGTTCTGTGCAATGTGCGCAACCCCACTTCTTGCAAGAGGCGGTCCGGGCGGATTCCGATTATCGAGGTCGCAGTGTAATGTGTAATGGATGCATGTGCCATTAGAAATTAAAAAAAAGTAATGTGTAATGGATTCATTTCCGATTACAAATAAAAAAGTAATGTGTAATGGATGCATGTGCCATTACAAATAAAAAAAGTAATGTGTAATGGATTCGTGTTCCATTACAAATAAAAAAAAAAGTAATGTGTAGTGTAATGGATGCATATGCCATTAGAAATAAAAAAAAGTAATGTGTAATGGATTCATATCCGATTACACATTGTTTTTTTTTTATTTGCAATGGAAGACGCATCCAATACACATTACTTTTTTTATTTGTAATGGAACGTGCATCCATTACACATAACTTTTTTTAATTGCAATGGAACACGCATCCATTACACATTACTATTTTCATTTGTAATGGAAAACATGCCCAATACACATTGTTTAAAGTAATGGGTAATGCATTACTTTTACATTACTATTTTCACAACTCTGCATTCAATACACCATTTGTTCTTTTTTATAATGCAAGGTGACCTTATTATTTTTTTTTAATTTCTTCGAGCCATCTTGCACAAAAATGTATTAAAAAGCATTTGAGAAAAACATTCTCTCTCCCTCTCACATGATTTTTATAGCGCTATTTCTTCGCTCTCGTTGCATCATCCCGAGTATTTCCTTTTAAGAAGTTTTGACCTCGAATTTACACTCGATTTTTCTTTTTCCAGTGCTACACCACAAAGAATACTCGACGATCAGACAAGGGGTAAGATACTTCAAAGATTCGGCAGTGGAATCGCCGATTGGAAAACCTCGAGCAATTGGATAGTTCGCGTCGATAAAACGAAGGATCCTCATGTGCCCGCTCAAGCTTTGTACATGTTTCAATTACTGTCGAAAAAAGCGGCAAATCGTCAGCGTGTTTGTCGCGAATACGGAGCTCGGCTTTGCAGCGCTTGGTGCAAAATAACGGGCAAAGATTCACCCGCTATAACATCGAACGTTAGAAATCAGTCGCAAACGTTATTTCGCACCTGGGGACGAATAATGGCCGAGTCGAGCGACAATTTGATGCCCGGTTCGATAATGCTCGAGGGTTGCAAATATCCGACAAAACTTGACTCACTGCTGTCGGTCCCGCTCGATCTCACCGGTTTATCGAGCTATTCCATTTTCCGGGGACAAATATTGGCCGTCGAAGGAACAAATCCAACCGGTGATTCGCTCATTGCTCACAATATCTTCACTTCCGGTTACATGAAACCATCGCCGTCGCCCAAAATCGAGGAAAATCTGCATCTCATCGTCGCTTCCGGTCCGTTCACCAGCGACGACGCACTCGATTATCAGCCTCTTTTTCAACTGATGGATCACGTTGTCGATACCAAGCCTCATGTTCTCATACTCGTTGGTCCATTCCTACCGGTCAATCATCCGGACATTCAACGTCCTAAGATGAACGAAACTTATCAAGAATTGTTCGAAGAGATTGTCGATAAAATCATGAACTACGTCAGAGGGTACGAAATCATATATTACTTCAAATTTTGAGGAAAAAAAAACCAATGAAAATCGTGATAATTTCAAAATTTGTGAAGATTTTTATGCATTCATGAAAAATCCTCATGCGCGAACTCGAGAGCCTTTATTCTTTATTTAAAAAAAAAAACAAAAAATTGAATTTTTACAAAATATGAGCGTTTTTAGCAAAATTGAAATACCCCTCAATAACTTGATAAATATGTATGAAAACTTTTGCTGTTATTCAAAACAATTAGTATCATACTTTCGGTACTTTCTAGTTTCCCATTAAAGTAATTAATTTGTAGCTTTATCGTTAAGCTGAATGTTCAGCACTTTAAATGGATTTACACAACCGGCGAAAAGTTTTCGGAAAAAACTTCAAAAAAGGTCCGGAAAGTTTTCTATGCCATTTGGATTGAATTCATAAAGAGGAAAGTTTGAGCTTCAATTTCCTTTTTTTAAAAACTTAACGTGATTTTTTTTCCAAAGTTATTCTGTTTTTGTGAAAAAAGAGGAAATTCGAAAAATCCCGAATAACACGAAAACAAAGAGAATTCATGAAAAACTTCAGGGTAGCAAAAAGTTGCGTCTGTTTTTGTTGAGTGCAGAGGAATTTTTTCAGATTTTTTTCCCAAATTTTTTTTCTTATTTTCTGGGTCAGATTATTCAATGATCATAACTCAAGGACTATGGGATTATTGATAAAATTTCGAGAGGGGAAAATACTTTATTTTACCATTTTCAACACATTGGAATTTTTGTTTAAATTTTTATTGTATTTGTACGAAAACTTTTGCTGTTATTCAAAACAATGATTACCAAATACTTTTCGTCTTTTCTAGTTTCCTATTAAAGTAATTAATTGGTAGATTTTTCGTTCAGCTGAACGTTTAGCTCTTTGAATGGAGGTATTTTCGATACTTCCTACAGTTTTCACTCTCGAAAACTTTTTTTTTTTTGCTAAAATTCTTTTCTCCTGTTTTTTTTTCCGAATTTCTCAAAACAGAATTTCGCTCAATCGTGTTAATTCTTCTGTTTTCATGTATTTTCCAGCAAATCCACGCAGGTCGTGCTGATACCTTCGTCGAGTGACGCTCATCACGATCCCATTTATCCTACGCCCGAATATTTCCTCCCAAAATCAATGCAGAGCCCAAATCTTCATCTCGTGCCCGATCCTTGTATGCTCGACGTTGAAGGACTCACTATCGGCGCAACTTCCGTCGACGTGATACGTCACTTGAGCGGGGAAGAGGTCAATCAGTGAGTAAAGAGAAAAATGAAAATTACACAATTACACTGCGACCTCGATAATCGGTACCTCGGTCGTTGCAATTGCAGCGTAGTGGGAGAAGTGCCAAGCCAATCGCGTCAGGCCGCCGTCAGCCACCAGCGGCGCAGAGACGGTTCTGTGCAATGTGCGCAACCCCACTTCTTGCAAGAGCCAGTCCCGACGTATTCCGATTATCGAGGTCGCACTGTACTCGCTCTTGCGTCTCTCAACATGTAAAAATTGTGTATTTTTTAAAACTTTTTGCAGCAAAATGACCGGTACGGATCGTGTGGCTCGATTGATCAATCATGTTTTGTCACAAGGCTGTTTTTATCCGCTATATCCACCGTCAAGAGAGGTGAACGTCGATACGGCACTCTGGGAAAAATACGCTTTTATGTATCAGCAGCCTCATATTTTGATTTTACCGTCGAACATGCGATACTTTTGCAAATGGACGCACGACTGTCTCGTCGTTAATTCGGAACGATTGAAGAAGCACATGTACTCAAGAATCGTTATAAGACCGAGTTTCGACGGTACTTGGACGCAGAATCAGATCGATTGCGAAATTCTTAAAATCTGATCAGATGGCGAAATAAAAAAAAAATTGCCATGTAAATATTTATCATTAATTCTGAAGATTATGTTAGACTCAGTAAAATAGCTAGTTTTTCCTATTTTTATAGTAATGATCAGTTTTAGCAGGCAAAGCAGACTCTCCACGCTGCAAAAACTTAAGAAATTTTGAAGTGCTTTTAACCGAAACTGTTCTCAGCTGATTCTGTTTTACATAACAATCTTAAAAATTAAATTTTGTTTATGTTTTCATTAAATCAGTTTCCACACTTCATTTTACTACGCTTGGATTGACTTTTTTAATGTTTTTTTGCGTCAATAAACAAATTCTTTTCGAAAGTTTTTACCACTAATTCCTTTTTCTTTCATTTTGCAATTTACAACAGAATCTTTGGAAAACGTGATGTATTCGTGGCAGAAACGCCGAAAAAAAAAAATTAACGATAAGAGTATATGCGGAGTGATAATAAGCTCAAGGTTCATGAGGAAACAACGTGCTTTTGTTCGATCGATATGCACAATCATAATGCCGATTGAATGGACACTAGAGTTATTTTTGAACCTGATTAATCGATTATCGATGTTTTTTGGGTACCTTTTCGATTATAGAACTCTTGTTTTTTTTAATTCGATTGCTGGTAACGAAATCGGCCGTCGGTACTGTAGATTTTTCAACTTTCCACACCATACGAATTCAAATACCAGTTAGTTTTTTATTTGTGCCTCGTGTTTCGTCGTCGTTTCGCGTTTCAATTGAATGCAACTAATTATTTAATTAATATAATCATTGATATTTACCGTAAAGGAGGTTATATTCTCCTGTAAATTTTGAAATTTAAATTTTATCAAATATCGATGACAAAGAATTTTGTTGATTATCATTATTAATAGAAGAATTATAATAATAAAAAATAACCTTTTTTTTCTCCATCGGTCGCTCAATACTTTTTATCGCAAAATCTTCTTAACCTACAGCCAATTAAAAAACCATACCGACGAAGTTTTCGATTATGCACATTAATCGATGATTACTTCAATATATAATCGATTGTCAATAATCAATACTTCGAATAATCGATTATTTTAACATCTATTATTTTTTTATTTTTTCAATAATCGCCCATCTCTAATGGACATTATGCGGTGCTCGATTTTCGAAATTCTTCAATAAAATCTAAAATCTCACTTTCTTCCGGACTTAACATTTATGCTAACCTACTAAAATCTATGTTATCTGACATGCTCAGCAATTATAATTTGCTCGATTTTTAAAATAGGAGGAAGTTCGAACTTTAAAGATGGTTCCGTTCTGCCGTACCGACGGAGTTCGCGCTTCGAAGTTCGAAGCGACGCCGCTAGATGTCAGGGCGCTGCGCGAAACAAGGGCGCGGCGAGAGAGACAGAGAACGGTGTTCGACGCCAGAGCGTCGTGGCGCCACTGTATCAGCATCTTGCGGATCACGGAAAGAATTTTCCGCTGCTAGTGATCCGTAGAATCGGCCATTGCTCGGTTATATTCGCAATTTTTTCAGTGACGAAAACAACAATAAAAAAACAAACGAAAGCGACATTATCCGCGAGTGTGTGACATTAAGGAGACTCATAAGAGAGAGAGAGTGAATTCACCGATGCATAGGTGAGTCAAGAAACATTTTAGCTCAATGCTTTCAGCGTCGATTCAGCCAATACTCGGCCGTTTTGTTTCCGCGGGGCCTCGGACGTGATCTAACTCGCCAAGTGCCAATAAAACGGCGGCCATCTTTGTTACCAATTTGCTCATTCGCGTGTGTTTGTGTATGTACAATTTACCACCCAATCTTTCATTGTTTTTCCTCGAACACAAGCACATGTTTTAACGTTTTTTTTTGCAAAGCATTCCTGATATTTTTTTCTATCTGGGAAATATTCGCTTTGCGAAAAAATTGCGTTCGCTCGTGGGCAATTCTTTCATTCATTAAAACGTTTTGGAAAATTTATTCGTGTGCGGCGAAGCGTGACTCGAGACGACAAAAACGTGACGTCTATGCGTTTCACAATAAATTTTTGCGACCTTGATTCCTCTCGATGCTCGAGCTCGAGAGAAATCTCGCGTTACGAAAATTGTTCTTCCTTTCACTGTTTCGCTGCTCGTGGAGAAAAAAGGCAATATTCTGTTACAGCACAGCGTTCAATATGAATGTATATTATGTTCATTGACATTGATCATTATTGATTTATATATGAGAGATGAAGAATTCCTTCGCAATTATGTCACTCGGAATTTTTGTAAAGAATTTTCGTGCGTAAAAGACATTCAATTTTGTTTCTTTTTGAACTTCGTACCGAGCATATTTTTCGTCGCAATTATACCGAACGATGACGACGATAATCTTTTATTTCACTCTTTTTTGTTTCGTTTCTTCAACTTCGTCGGTAATTTCTCGCCCGTTTATTTTTCGACGATTTATAATGGATACGACGAACTCGTGGATCATTCAAAATTATAATTATCATTGCCAGGGAAATGAAAGTCTTTCGAGGCGCGCAAAAATGAATATTTAAATAGGGATACATGATTTCCAATTGCGCTGGTCGTGGTCATTATTTCGTGATTTTTCTTTTTTCCGATCTTCGAACGATTTTCGCGTTATTTATATATATCACGTTCTCCGCGTTATTTAAATATATATCACGTTTGCCGCATTTTAGATTAACGATTATCTCGAGCTACTTTTATATGGTATCCATAAGCGACAATTTTTCAATGGTGAATACAAAAAAAGAGCTCGTTCATTCAGTATCGCGCGATAAAATTTTTAAACGCGCCTTTCGCATTGACGCAGCACGTGCATCGCGTTCTCGAATACATTTATGATTATATATGAGTCATTCCGTGTAAATTCAACGACGTTTTGTCGGTGACCCCCTTCGATTTTTTTGATTTTTTGATATTTTATTATACATGCAAAAAGAAATACTTATGTAAATTTTTAGCTCTCTATCTTGACCCATACCGAAGTTATTGATTTTTTATAATCTTAAAATAATCATAACTTCTGCAATAATCAAGATATTCTAGCTTGTTAAGAGGTCTTTTTTTCAATGTACTTTTTGAACAAAATATAGAAAATGAAGAAAAAAAACAAAATTTTCGATTTTTTTTTCTTCATAATTTTGATCTTTTTTTCCTTCTATGACTACAATAGTTGATTTCAATTATGTTAAAGTAAATAATTAAACTTCTCTCACATATTTTCTTTGTAAATTATAATAATTTACATTAAGAATTGCAATTTTTATGTAAAAAAATTGAATAAAGTGCAAAACGTACTTGAATTGTAATTCATAATGTTATTTATTATAATTTACAAAGGAAATATGTGAGAGAAGTTGAATCATATATTTTAACATAATTAAAATCAACTATTGTATTCATAGAAGAAAAAAAGATCAAAATTATGAAGAAAAAAAAATCAAAAATTGTTTTTTTAAATAATAAGTTATTTGAATCCCATCTTGGGTAAAATCTCAAACAATTTGTTTCTTTACGTACAATTTTATAATTATTTTGAAAAAAATTAAAGGGGTCCCATTGAAAGAAAATCCATTTTTTTAGCTTAAAACAGCTAAAAAGACATCAAACAAATTTGTTTTCTCCATTTTTGATATTGTGTTCAAAAAATACATTGAAAAAAAAAAAAACCTCTTTGCAAGTTAGAATATCTTGGTTATTGTAGAAGTTATGATTATTTTGAGAAAATTTGTTAAAAAATCAATAACTTCGCTATGGTTCAAGATAGAGAGCTAAAAATTTACATGAATCCTTCTTTTTGCATGTATAATAACATTTCAAAAAATCGAAGGGATCACCGACGAAACGTCGTTGTATTGACATGGAATGACTCATATATGCTTAGCACTGCAATATATAAGAATTACGAGTGGGCAATTTTAAGGAACGACATAGTGGTCGAATATAGTGGATAACTTGTCGTTTTCCGATCTAATATGAATAAAATTTTAATAATACTACTGGAATAATAATCATAAAGTACTTTCAACAATTGTAGTATGGAAAATCGTGCAAATTTGCACACAATTCTTTTACTTTTCAACTTTTGTCTATTCCTTTTTATGGGCAACTATATTTTCATTATTGGGAATCTTCGTACAGAAAGCTTAACGAATGATAGAAAAAAATAAAGAAGCCCCTCGATTATTTTATAAATTAAACAAAAACCTAAATTTAAATTTCGTATAATTTCAACGCCTTCAGCGATTCTTTTCAATTCAAACATTAAGAACAAAAACTCTAAGAATGATAGTTGCAACATTCCGAAAATTTTAGCTTTTTTAAAACATTTTTAAAGAATACTTAAAGTGTACAAGAATTTAAATTTAATTAAAATTGTACAAGATTTAAATTCAATAAAAATTTTACAAGAATTTAAATTCAATTAAAATTTTACAAGAATTGATATTCAATTAAAATTGTACAAGAATTTAAATTCAATTTACAAAAATATCTTGCGAGCAGCAGAAGCGATTCTTCAAAAATTCGATAATATCTAAGCCTCGCGAGAGGCGGTGCTGAAAAATTTTTCCGCATTCTTTACCGGAATAACTTTATGAAATAAAAAATAACAGTGGGGGATAGTCGAAATTTATTAAGGGGGGGACCTGTATTTTCTATACAGATGTATTAGAAATACAGGTTTCTTATAAACCCGACATTCATTTGAAAAGAAAATAAGAGGTCTCTTCCTTTAGGACGACAGAGCAATAATTTTGCTGAGATTGTTTCTTAATTTTTTTTTTTTACCAACCTGGTGAGCCTAAACTTTAAAATTCGCCGGCACCATAAATGAGGTCCACCCTTATATACATACTAGGGTGAATCGAAAATTTGGAAAACTGTTGGCTACCCTAAAAAATCAACGATATCGTTGAAATAAAGGTCTCAGTGCAATGATTCGATTTTTTGACAATATATAGAGGGCGCGCGGGACGTTTAAAAACGTCATTTTTAGGGTTAAATTCACTTTATCACTGATAAACGAAAACAGATCGTTCAAAAAGTTCTTAATTTTTTATATAATGGCGCCCAGACATGTACTCTTTCAAACCCATATTTACTGAACATTATCAAATGATTCATAACTTTAAAAAAAATCTCTGAAAATCAATATTTTCACTATTTTTCAGTTAATTATATCATTAAATATTGATTTTTGTCTTCTAAGACGTTTTTGTATTTCTTCCATCTTTTTTCTTGTAAAACTCGGTATCAGTATTGCTTACAATGCGAAAATTGCTAAAAAATAAATCTTTATTTTGGAAATTTTCATATTTTATTTTAAAATAAATATTTATTTTTTAGCAATTTTCACATTGTAAGCAATACTGATACCGAGCTTTACTAGAAAAAAGATGGAAGAAATACAAAAACGTCTTAGAAGACAAAAATCAATTAATTACATAATTAATTGAAAAATAGTGAAAATACTGATTTTCAGAGATTTTTTTTCGAAGATATGAACCTTTTGTTAATGTTCAATAAATATGGGTTTGAAAGAGTACATATCTGGGCACCTTCTATAAAGAATTCAGATTTTTTTGAATGACTGTTTCCGTTTATCAGTGATAAAGTGAATTAAACGCTAAAAATTGCGTTTTTAAACGTCCCGCACGCCCTCTATATATTGTCAAAAAATCGAATCGTTGCACTGACATGAGACCTTTATTTCAACGATATCTTTGATTTTTGGGGGTAGCCAACAGTTTTCAAAATTTTCGATTCACCCTAATACATACGTGTATATTTCTAATAGCACAGCTTACGTTCATAGTTCTGTATGTGTAGAATAACGTAATATAGTTAAATATGTGAATATATATATTTTACAACACGTTTATATTGGGAGCATGAGAAAGCGAGAGTGCCATATCGATCGGTCTATGCGCAGACTGCGACGGTGGCGGTTTAGTCTGCTACTGATGCCCTACCTCAACCCCGCGCAACTCTTTCCTTCGGTCCACCATTTGTGGGGCGACGAAAAGAGGTCGAAAAAAGCGATTTCTCAAGAATTTCTTCTGGAAACAAAATTTCTGAAATAATAATAATAAATGAATAATAATAATAAATAAAATAATTTAAGAAATGTTTTTAGACAAAATAGGGTTGAAATTCAAATTTTAAGCAACTAGGTCAAGTGGGGTATCATATCAAAGGGCTTTGTTTACACATTCCAGAACTATATTTTTTAATCACATGGTTTTTTAATTTTGACTTAAGGGGAAGGCTTAAAGGTTTTCGTAACCTCAAAATTTTTTTCAACGCATTTTTTTCCAAGATGGCGTGAGGGAATAAAAAACGAATAATGGGACTGCTTAAGTAGTTAATATAGTATATTATATTATATAATATATTAGGGTGGGCCCACTATTTTTTCCCGTTTCATTGAAACGTTTTCGAGAAATATGTACTAGAAACTTTAATTCTATCACTCTTGAACTCTCTTGCAAATGCAGCATTTTCCCTATTTTTCGCAAAATGAAACGACAAAAGAAATTAATTTATACGAGGGCGATCAGTCGAGTGTGCAGTTTTGAGGGGATTATTTATTTTTAGTTCACGAGATACATTACGAACGTCCCGAGGAATTCTACGTTTCAAAATTTATATATATATGAAATTTGACCCACCCCAATATATATATATATATATATATATATATATATATATATATATATATATTAGGGTGGGTCAAATAAAATGACTAATTTTTTTTTCCTCGACATAATGAAAAATGTACTGTTTGGAATCTAAAAAAAAAATTCTTATGTTATTTAAATGGGAAATAAAAATTTGCGATGAGGGACTTCTTAATGTAAATACGAAGGGCTAATACTTGCAGAGGGTTTTTTTGAGATGCCAAGCAATACGTTTTTCATCATATCGAGGGCAAAAAAAATTAGTTATTTTATTTGACTCACCCTAATATATATATTGTTCCGGCTGGCAGCTTCGTCGCGGATGCACACGCCGCAAATACACTGGGCCGTTAATTTTTCAATTGCATATTGATGAACATTTTTTTTATTGAGGAAACAATCGTCTGTTCCTTTGTTAATTGTTTCCTCGTTTTCGTAGTTAGGCATTGATATTTTGGGAAGCCATACTTTGTACTTTTAATCGCATTGTAATTTAATTTACAACTGTACCGGAAAAAGCTCAATCTTTCTCTATAATCTCTATGGTTAAAAAATGTTTTCCAAAGTTTTGAATAACAATACATTTTCGGCGTATATTTTATTGATAGAAATTACCGTGAGAGCAATTTGATTTGCGGTAGCGTTGTAATTTAATAAATTATTTATTTTCATGAATTAAAATTAGATTAAAGTCACACTTTTTTTGGTACAGTTGCCTTTTCAAACAACCTTGAATTCGTAAACGTGCAAATTCAACAACACTTTCGGTTTGATTTAGCTATTTGTATCCGGTATAGTTTTTTTCGGTAGAGTTGTATTTTACTGTTTAAATATATCCGGTAGAGTTGTGAATGCGACGCAAAGGTTCCCCTCGCAAAATTATTTTTTTCAAGGTCCTCTTTGTCGTTGGCCGATGGATTTCGTTTCTTCTTTTCCCACTCTCTTCCTTTTTTTTCCTCACGAACGTTTTTCGTGTTTATCGTCTATTCTCTCGCTCTTCGTGCAGTTTCTCGAGCACAATGTAGAGCAGATTCGGGCGGCGAAAGCTGACCGTTCGCTCAAAGCTTTCTTTCTTTCTTCTGCCAGTGAAAGAAGCGAAGAGAACGGCAAAAACAAAAAATAACACAAAAATCATTGTATCTCGGTGTTAAGCACTCGGAGAACCGTGATATACGAATTTCCGATCCTGTACGAACGAGAATGAAGCGATTTACAAGTTTGATAAAAAGTGAGAGCGATGGAATATGATCGTGTCGAGACGATGAATATATGGGGCATTGCAAGTCATTTCGATCGGTCTCTGAACCTCGACCGCCTTAATTTTGAAACGCATTGCAGGAAATGTTCATCCGGTTTTATAAACAAAAAGCCGAGTCTCAAATTTTTAAAGAGTTTTTTTCCGGTTGGAGGATTTTTGGTATTGATTTTGGTGCACTGAGAACAAAATGTACCAGGATTTGTTAACTGTTTGTAAATGTAGAGTTAATTATGGCGAAATCATTTTTTTTAAAACAGATAATATAGTAAATTAATATTTTTTAATAGTTAATCAATTATTTTGAAACAAATAAAATATTTCTTAACGACTAACAAATTTTGTAACAGTTAAGGAATATTTAAGTAAAAGTGCCAAGTAAATATATTTCTTTACTAGAAATAAAATAAAATATTTCGAAAAAAAATCCAATCTATTGCAGGCCAGAAAAAATCGCTTTTCCATTTTCTTGCTCATGCACATTATGCGCAGTCCATTCTGGTGCAGTTTTTTGCGCAAAATGCAAATAACGTCTTGACTGTATAGAAAAAGATTTTCGCAGTTTTTACATGAACATTTTTCAGTCCGACTGGTCAGGATAATTCTGCAGGACAATTTTTTTTTCTATTTTTGGCCACGTCTCCTCATCAGCTGATGTGAGTCAACTTGCGGTAGTCCAATTAACTGTTGCTCACGAAGAGATTTAAATATATACATGGGGCATTTCAGGTAAAATCGACCAATCTCTAACCGTCGAAATTCTTCGATTTTAGAATGCTTAAAAAATTCTTCCGGTCCAAAAAGGCCGCCATCATATGGTTAAAGATTTGTCCCAGCTGATAATATGCACACGACCACCAAGAATCAGGGTCACAGTCATTTTGGTGTATGAAAAAAAATCACAACTCTACATGAAAACCGAAAATATTGTGTCAAAATTTGTGTGGGACTCCCATTGATATTTTTTCGCATTCAAATTTTTTTTTAGTCATTTTTAGATGCATAAAAAATAAACATAAATTCTAGACGAAAAATTCCAATATTTTCGCATAAAATTCGAGCGAGACGTGATCAATGTGACTTTTTTCTATTTCGAATTTTCCACCTTTCGTCTTTGGGTCATTTTCCAAAAAGTGACATGAGTTATGCGTGAAAGGCTGAGAGATTTTTTATTTCAATAAAATTTCAAGTCCAAGTTGGCCTCATCAGCTTGAAATTCTTGAAAAGGAACAGATAGCGCAGGAAAATATTGCGTCTGAGATTGTATGCGTGACAAAGCGGCTCAGAATGAGGCGTTTTTGTGGGATCGAGTCTCCCTCATTCTTGTTCCTACGCCGGTGGGCCGTTTTGGGTGACAAGACACGAACGACGCCGCGGTCGTGCGCAAAAACCGTCGGAGCAGTCAAGTTCAAGGCCATCGTCGTCGTCTTTCTATCCCTCCGCGATTCTCCTCCTTCGCCTCTTCCTCCTGCCATGCTTCGCCACGTATTTTCCAACCGCGGTAGACCCGGCCTGATCCTGCAACGATTCGCGATCGTTCGCTCAATCCCCGTGCGTTTCTCTCTCTCTCTCTCTCGCTCTCTTCGTCGCCGCGTTTCTCTACTTCGTTATTTCTCACTTTCATTCTGCGTCATCCGCCACCGACCCCCACCTAAATATAGAGCATCACGTCTGTACCGAGTCCCTATGGCATCTTTTAGTATGAAAGAAAAAATTAACATACATGAATAAATCTATGTCTGGTCTCCATGGTGTGTGAAAACTGGGACGGGTCTAATCAAGGGTTCGAATAGTTCAACCTAGGGAAGCATTGAGGTGGTCCAATGTAGGGAAGCATTGAAGTAGTTCAATGTAGAGAAGCATTGAAGTGGTCCAATCTAGAGATGTTGTAGCGGTCCTAGGGCAGTATTGAAGAGGTCCAATCTAGGGAAGCATTGAAGTAGTTCAATGCAGAGAAGCATTGAAGTGGTCCAATCTAGGGAAGTATCGAAGTGGTTAAATCTAGGGAAGCATTGAAGTAGTTCAATGTAGAGAAGCATTGAAGTGGTATAATCTAGTGAGATATTGTAGTGGTTCGATCTAAGGAAGTATCGAAGAGGTCCAATCTAGGGAAGCATTGAAGTAGTTCAATGTAGAGAAATGTTGTAGTGGTCCAATCTAGGGAAGTATCGAAGAGGTCCAATCTAGGAAAGCATTGAAGTAGTTCAATGTAGAGAAGCATTGAAGTAGTCGAATCTAGTGAGATATCACAGTGGTCCGATCTAGCGAAGTATCGAAGAGGTCCAATCTAGGGAAGCAGGGAAGTAGTTCAATGTGGAGAAATGTTGTAGTGGTCCAATCTAGGGAAGTATCGAAGAGGTCCAATCTAGGGAAGCATTGAAGTACTTAGTTTAATGTAGAGAAGCATTAATGTGGTCCAATCGAGTGAGATATTGCAGTGGTCCAATCTAGGGAAGTATTGGAGAGGTCCAATCTAGGGAAGCATTGAAGTAGTTCAATGTAGAGAAGCATTGAAGTGGTCGAATCTAGTGAGGTGTTGTAGTGGTCCAATCTGGGGAAGTATTGAAGAGGTCCAATCTAGGGAAGCATTGAAGTGGTCCAATCTAGCGAGATGTTGTAGTGGTCCAATCTGGGGAAGTATTAAAGAAGTCCAATCTAGGGATGCATTGAAGTAGTTCAATGTAGAGAAGCATTGAAGTGGTCCAATCTAGGGAAGAATTTACGTGGTCCAATCTAGTGAGATGTTGTAGTGGTCCAATCTAGTGAGATGTTGTAATGGTCCAATCTAGGGAAGTATTAAAGAAGTCCAATCTAGGGAAGCATTGAAGTGGTCCAATCTTGTGAGGTATTGTAGTGGTCCAATCTGGGGAAGTATTGAAGAGGTCTAATCTAGGGAAACATTGGAGTCGTTCAATGTAGATAAGCATTGAAGTGGTCAAATCTAGTGAGATATTTTAGTGGTCCAATCTAGGGAAGTATTGAAGAGGTCCGATCTAGGGAAGCATTGAAGTAGTCCAATGTAGTGAAGCATTAAAGTGGTCCAATGTAGAGAAGCATTGAAGTGGTCCAATGTAGGGAGGCGTCGAAGTGGTCCAATCTAGGGAAGCATTGGAGGGGTCCAATCTGGGGCAGCATTGAATTTATCCGATATAAGGGACCGTCAAGGTCGTCCAATAGGTAAACATTGAAGAGGTTCATTCGAGGGAAGCATTCAAGTGGTCCAATATAGTGTACTGTTGGAGATATTTTTTGCTTTCTCATAGAGGATCCTTAATTAGTTTTATGAAAATTATTCTTTCAAAAACCCCTCCTCCCCCAAATATGAATCTCTTTTTATAATAAATGTAAAACATATTTCGACATATGGATTACATAAAAAATATATTAATGTATCAAAATATATCAATTTTATTTCATAAGGATCGTTTGAAAAGTTCAGGCACATAAAAATATTCAAATTCATTATAACATTATTTTCTCAATTGATAAGAATCCAAAATTATTATTACAAAATGTTATTCTCATTTTTGCTGGAACGTTGTTCATTTACAAATGCGATATTACGCAAGACGTGATAATGAAGTGCAACGTGAAGTACACAGTCAATGAAATGAACTGTTACACTTTGAACACTCGCTCGAGATAAATGCGCGCTTTATCGCGATTGAATTCTCTCGTTAATTTTGATTATAATGAAATTTGATGACCTCCCTCCACCTTCCTGATTTTATACGGAAAATTAATCAACATTGCGATCGTTTTCATTGAAAAATAAAAATAACAACGATCATGCACCCATCAATTAAATTATATAATTCTTGAAAAGAAAGCCCATATTTTTAATTTTATGCAATGTAAAAAAAATGAAAAACGATATCTTGGGAATTCCACAAGTGCTCGAAATGATTCGTCGAAAAAAAGACGTTGACCCTATAAACTCGATTCGACTGTTTTATAGCAAAATCAATTCAGGATGCTCCGTATTGCCCAACTCCATTTGTCGTAGGATATTGCCCATTGGACTTTCCACCTTCGATTTTTCACGCTTACAATGTACATTTTGTATAATGGACGTCGTTCGGCCAATTATAAATTATAATAAGCTGATAATTACGACGCCTTCGAGAGGCGCTCTTCTCCTCGTTTATAAATTCAAGATCGTCGGACATGTGCTTATGCGCCATTCCATACGTGTGTGTATGTTTTGAGTCTCAAGGTCTTTTTGGCTACCGTTCGACGTTTCAAGATTCAAGAAGCGGCTTCCCATACGATATATACAGGGTGTCCCAGGGGCGAAGGTCCCTTCCGTGAAGGTAGATTCGTGACGTAAAATCGAGTAGAAAAGTCCTTTGCCATTTTTTGATATTTTGACACCCTAAATTGTTATTAATTTTTTTGATTAGCCAATGAGATGCGCCCACTTACCTTGCTTGTTGGGATCATAGCTCATCTCAATGGGCGCATCTTATTGGCTGATTTAAAACATTAATAACAATTCAGGGGTGTAAGATATCAAAAAATGGCAAAGGACTTTTCTACTCCATATTACGTCACGAATATACCCTCACGATATTGACCTTCGCCTCTCTTCACCTATTGACCTTTATTTTTCAGAAATTTGTTCGTGTAAATTTGGTTGAAAAATGTTTCTCCAAAATTTTTTTTGCAGCCACCATTTTTATTTTCTGTAAAAAAAAAATTCTGTGAAAGAAAAAAATTAGTGAAAAATTATTTTACTTCACTTTATCTATAGGGTGTTTTTAATCTGTATCGTGTCGTTCGTTGTTAATTCAGTCGCTTTGAAAATGATCGATCATTATTCGCAGTGGGGGGGGGGGGGGGGGGCGAAATGGTCGGTTCTCACCATTCTCGGTCACTCGAACATTTATTTTCATGATCCTCGTTTATTTATGCGCCTTCTTTGACCAACGCGATTATATCCCGTCGATTTTTTCTGTGCATCGTTAGCGCGTGGCAAAACTTATTTCGAGGTTGTATCGATTGACGGGGAAAAAGCTAGTGTTAGGGGCAAAAATATTGTCAATGTTTGCAAATTTTTTTTTACAGACACCTAATTATTAAAGAATCCTGCTATTGTTATTTTATTAGGTATATATTCAACTTATTTTATAGAAAATTTTTATGGAAAATCTTAAAAATTAACAGAGGTATAGAATTATCTTAATTGACAAAAAAAAATTGCATTGTCCCATATACTGTAAGTCAATTTTCAGAATTTTAACTTCAAATTTCAACCACATTTACGTTTTTGAAAATAAATACTTTGAAAAAATGCAAACAAAATTTTTTTAACTAACTTTCCGCCTTAAATTGTTATCGCCATCGACGCTAGTTAGTGACAGTTACAAATAGTGCAATTTTGTCTCAATATTCATTATTTTCTTCAAAAATTTCATTTGTTAAATCATTGTAAATTTGAACATAAGGGTTGTTTCTTGCTAAATAAATCCTCCTGAAATTGATTGTGACGATTTCGCTGGCTAACGATTTTTTTTTATTGTGCCGATTTCGGAAAGAAACTGTCTTGTAATTTATCTGCACAAGTGTCCCTGAATTTTAAGTCTCAAAAATGTTTCCTCGTTCAGATCTTATTCGTTCGAAAAATCAACGCCCGTTCAATCCTGTTTGAATGACGTGCGCGATATCCGAACGTTGAGATAAAAGTAATGAAAATGAATTGATGATTTATTTTTTTAGATTGTTCGCAATCGATTAATCTCCTTTGGATTCGATTTACGATGAAATATGTAATAACTTGTTTTTTTCGAGCTGTTTTTTCAACGGTTATGAGAATTTCGGATGCTCGCAGCTTTTTTAAAAAAGTCGAAAAGAAAGAGGCGTAAATCTTTATGATTTCTGTATTTGAAAAATCCAATGACCGGAAAGGCGAACAAATCGGGGAAATTAATTCTTAAACATTTCGTTTTCATCATTTTTTTATTGTGGAACCTTTTTCTAGGAATTGATATAATTTTCTCAAGTTAGCTTTCCTCATTCAAGTTGGACAATTTTTTTTATTACATTCATCGATTATCAATTTAAAAAAAAAATCTGCTCCACATTTTGGAACATTTTCAATATTTATTTCCAAATTTGATAGCCATTGAAATTTCATGATAATCCGTTTACGCACTGAGAGAAAAAATTATTGAATTTGAGAACATGAATTTATTTATTAAATGAAAGTATTAATACGATTATTTATTTGTTGAACCAAGAAAATCACTCTTCTTTTAAAAAATTATTTTCACGGATCTATTACTCTATTATATTAAACTCTTATTTAATAGTAACAATTAAATGCATGATAGATTTGATTAAATTTGTATTCATTGGATTAATTACATTGATCGCATCATGAACATGAGATTATTTGGATCTAAAAAACGAATTCAATACGATATTATTTTTTTTGAAAAAATTATTTTCTCGCAATAAAGTCATTATTATTTTACTTCAAAAAATATTTTTATTTAAATAGATTTAATTGAATTTGTGTTCATTAGATTAATTACATTTATCGCATCATAAACATTAGATTATTTGGATCTAAAAAATGACTTCAATACGACATTATTTTTTTCGAACAAAATTATTTCTTTGCAATAAATGCATCATTATTTTACTTTAAAAAATATCTTTATTTAAATAGATTTTAATAAATTTGCATTCATTGGATTAATTAGATCTATTACATCATAAACATGAGATTATTTGAATCTGAAAAACGACATCAATATCAAATTATTTTTTTCGAACAAAATGATTTCTTTGCAATAAATTCATCATTATTTTACTTCTAAAAATATTTCTGTAGTATTTTCAATATTTATTAGATATAAAATTGATTGTGGTTATTTTAAAAGAAGCTGTAGTAAAATAAATAACACATTATTTTATTCCAATAGAATATTTGTTTGGAATGATGCAATTTTTATTTCCTTCAAGCAAAGAATTATCATTTCTATAGTATACTTTAATAGTATACATAAATTGTTAAAAATTAAAAAACTGGTTTTTCAAATGTTTTCTTATATTCGAATCTTCATAACTCCTAACTTGTTTCAAGTTCATAGTGGTAGTGGATAGCGTAATAGGTAGCGTGTTAGGTAGTTAGGTAGGATAGGTATGATGATAGGTAGGGTCGAGGGTTCGAATCTCGGTCGGACAGATAAATTAGATTGGAGAATTGGCGCAGATTTGTCTTTTTTTTCTATTTATCTCTTTTTGGGGTCACTAAACTATGCATATTAAATTATTTCGCAAGGGCTATATATTTTTTATAAAATGTTTAGTAACAATTAATAAACACGCATTTGATTGAATCAATCATTTATTCTCTTGATTGGACTAATTACTTTGTTGATTCAACAAATTTTTTTTCTCAGTGCTTCCTGTATTAAAAGACATGCATGTTTTGAATGATGAAATGTGTTCTTGATTCAAACAACATATTACATATAATTGATAACATATTGTTATATTGAAGTAAATTCGTTTATTGAAACAGAAATTTATGGAATTGACTGAAAAAAATGAACCAAGTAAATATATAAGGGAACCAATGAATTATGTTTTGGAAAATAATGAAAAAAATTATTTTTTACCGTCAAAACTTTATTTCATTGGTTCTGTTAATGTTTCTTTCAGTGCGTGGAAAAATTCAGCTCGATAAATCTCAAACATTATTAAAGCATAGTCCATGAAATTAAAAAAAAAAGTATACACATTTCTGCGAAGGTAAAGTCTCGTTCATAAGGAAGCAAAAAACGAAGAATAGCAGTTATTAATTATATTGGTAATCCAGGAAGCCTACATTGCACGTAAACGGGGCTTATCGCGTGGAAACGACAATGTTTTTCTTCATTTTTTTTCATACGATCAAAAAAAGGTGTACAGTTTGTAGGGTAAACATTTTTTTCTGGTTCACCAGGAATCGATAAATCGCCGATTCTGGCGTAAAATATAATGGCACTGCTGCGAGTACCATTTGCTTTCAGAAATGAGATACCGAATTATCGTCTTTTTTTCTCGGTTGTGTAATGAATTTCAAGTGCACAATGGTATTAGTAGATTAGAGGAAGCCGTAATATATGCCACTTTTACTCATCCAGGAACGCGAACAAACGTTGTGACGTAACTAACACGTTTAACAACGCTCAAAATCCACAGGCCCGTTTGCGTATGTGTAAAATGAAAGAAATAAGAGAAACAAACAAAATCGAAAAAAGACAGCAACCTCAGGGCCAATATGATTTTTGAATTTTTTTTTATCAAGAATTATAGTGAATTTTTCAGATTTATTGATCTAAAAAACAGTGATCGTGTTTTATTTCACAAAAGGAAGAAAGTAAAAAAAAACACAAATAAAATCGAAAAATGCACCAAGTTCAGGATCAATACGATTTTTAAAATGTTTGCCTTAAGTATAGAATTATAGTGAATTTTCCAGATTTATTGATCAAAAAAATTGTCATTGTATTTTATTTCGCAAAATTATTATCGAATAATGGCGAACGGAGAAATTTCGAAACAAAACTTTCAGTGTTCCCTTCAACGTTTGTGGAAAAGCGAAAAAAAATTGTTGACCGAAGTCTAGGAATTCTTTAGTTGCAAACGTTGAGCGTGGGCCAAAATGCCCCGTATGTCGCTACAGAGCTACATATAAGGATTATTATTATTATTTTTTACGCCAGTCAATAGTTGTGCACGTGCGACTATGATATTTTCACTTAACAGTTAAACGTCCACGTACTGACGTACAGGTAAGTTATACTTACGTGTCGCAAATTTGCAACAATTAAAGTTATGAGGTGGGCGATTACTTCGAATAATTGCACTCAAATATCGTTTTTATTGTTCGAGAGAATTTTAAAAGAGAAACAGTTTAGCTGGTTTGGAAAATTGAAATTTCAAGAGAATTAAAATTTCGATTTAATACAGATGAAGATATCAGGTCGTTGAATTTTTCAGCCCCTCTTAAGGGTGCTTTCTGGAAGATTAAAAATGTTGAAACTTTTTCACGGTCATCAATAAATATGAGGAAATTTTTTCGAACTCCCTTAAGGGTGGTTTTCGAAGGGTTTGAATATCAGAATCATTCATAAGTTACATTGTGCACATATTGTAATTCCGAAAATTAATCAACCTGTTGAAAAAGTTGATTTTATCCAACGAACGAGCGATTTTGCCTTCTAAACATAAAAATTTTAAAACCCGATATCGCAATTTGCCACCTATGATCTACAAAAAAGTAAATTTCTGGCCTACAAAAAATTCGCGAGGGTCTAAAATAAAAAAAAAAAAATTAGTTTACAAATTATGTTCAAGAAGAAAGATTTTATGGTACCTGAATTTTGGGACCCCTAAAAACGCCTTTTTGCCAAATTTTCAGAAATATAAATATATAATATTGCACATATACACTGAGAAAACAGTTTATTTGTAGTAAAGAAACATTTTATTTGTGTAAAAATAATTTATTAACTATTAAAAAATACGTATTCAATTTATTGACTGTTGCGAATAATTGATTTCGCCAGTTTTTTATAACACTAGAATTAACAATTATAAGTTGAAAATAATACAGTTTATATGAAAAAAATGTTTTTCGATAATAAAATGCGTTCATATCAATTCATGATGTATTGCCCATTTTACCGACCGAACATAAGCATTTAACATTACATCAATAAAATCTAATATTTTTTTCCTCAAAGATGCATGATTCAGCTTCAATTTGCCGTAAAGTCCATGAAGGTATCTCAATTTTTCGAAAAGTTATAATTTTTTAAGCAAACTACTGATTCTTGACGGAGTTGCTCCATTTTTTAAATAAAAACTATATGCAAAAATAAACTTTTCATACTTTTCATGCGAATCTGTGGTGATCACATCACTCCAGGGGTTGTCGTTTAAAAAAAAAAATTCCCTGGCTGAAAATTAAAAAAAAACGTCGATTCTATTACAAATTGTATCCAGAGCAAAGGATCTTATGGTGTCTGAATTTTGGGACACGTTTTTCCAAAATTTTCACACACCGAAAGAAATTTTATTGCATTATTTGGTTTTTCGCGTAACGAAAAGTACAATAAAATATAGCAATTTCGGGACAAACAAGGTACAATCGTAAACATTCCTATAATAATAGGACATTATACTATCTCTATATATATTAATATTATCTTGAAAAGCTAGAATTACTGTATGACTCTCGGAAACATTGCTATTCTACTCTTGGAGAATTGAAATTGTAATTAATGATGGTGAGTCTTTAGAAATTTTGCTAGGATAATTTCAAAACTTGTTATTTAAAATAATATAAGTTGCAATGAATATATAAAAATTTACTATTCTCAATAAGAACGCACATTCAATTGAGAAGCACTTGTACGTTTTGTAACGCGGACTTGAGGGAAATCGTAAAACACTATTGCAAAAGTTGCCGAATGTTCTCGAGCTGACCCGAGTTCGGCCGAGGAAAAATTTATTTATATTGTAACGGGACGACCTGTGTCCTGCCACGATCTCATCACTTCGCCCGAGATCCGCTAGGTGACGACGGTCGGCGCGCGCTCTCGCGCTAGCGAGAGAGTCACCGAGCACCCATAAAGTCCGTTGTACGGAGTCCTCGATTAACATTAAATTGTTGGAACATTACCCGCGCTCTGTAGTCGTGCAGTCCTATGGACCAAAGACTACATATTTAAATCAGATGACCATTGCACTTCGGTGGTGCTCGTGCTCTTTATGGGAGCGAGGATAAATAAATTAAGCTTTCGCTTAACTGATTAATCTCATGATTTATTCCTTAACTAGAAACTGATTAACCTCATGATTAATTAGTCAAGTAAAAGCCCGGAGGCTCATAGCTACGACTATGAGCCCGCGGGATGGATGTCATTTTAAGAACAGTGGTTTAGAGCGATTGCAATGCCCTGATAAACCCTGCAAGATCTTATTTTACTCATTGCAAAGCGCTATTGTAATTTTTGCTATTCGAGCTCAGAACGATTGCTATAAGTTAACGAAAACGTGAAATATTTTATTTCGCTATTTGTAAAGCACTATTTTAATTTTTATTATTCGAGCTCAGAACGATTGCTATAAGTTAACGAAAACGTGAAATATTTTATTTCGCTATTGGTAAAGCACTATTGTAATTTTCGGTATCCGAGACCATAGCAAATTATGATATACAGACTTAGAAATATCGTTATTATTTTAGGTAAAACTTCAACATTCTTGTGAGTTATCGCAACAGAAGATGTCAAACTCTGTATTTCGTTACTCATTATTGTACTTTTTGCAACTGTACCTCGAGTGTCCCTAAATTGCTATACTTTATTGTACTTTTCGTTACGCGAAAAACCAAATAGTGCAATAAAATTTCTTTCAGTGTAAATATAGATCGATGAATGTCGCACATGCATGCAGTCGATCCTCGAGCCGTGAATTTGTGGCGATTGGTGCCGCGCTATCGTTGTGTCACAACACACACTGGGCTCTGAGCTTTGGCACCGGTATATTCGCACAGTCGCGCGCGGCCCGTCGAGCCGTAAGCATCTGTCCTACACGTCGCGTTTTAATAGTGTCTATCTCTCTATATATATATATGAGGCAATCCACGCCATTTCGCTTCGGCCGTGACCCTGACCATTTTTCATTTTTTTTTGTAAAATAGTATACTATGCAAGGAACATTTTGACCAATTTTTAAATTTTTATCGCATGTATTTCGGAGGTTACAATTTTTCGAAAAATCTGCATTTCAGAAATTTCACAAGCGTTCTAACGCCGATATCTCTTAAATTAATCGATATATCGAAAACTGTTTGGAGATCGATTTTTTTTCATATTAGTTCACACTTTCATAAAAAAAATGAAACAAAAAATTAAATCATCGTTGTCAACAATTTTTCAGCGTGTAAAGTGAAAATTATTTTTTTTAAAGATGATTGCCATTTTTTACTTTTTTCAAAAAATTCTCTAAAATAATATGATGATTTATATGAATTTTAACGCTAGTCCCATCGTGGCCCCATTTTTCCCTTTAATTTTCCCTTTAATTTAATTTTTTTTCCCTTTTTTTTATGAAAGTGTGAACTAATATGAAAAAAATCGATCTCAAAACATTTTTCGATATATCGATTAATTTACGAGATATCGGCGTTGGAACGTTTCCGAAATTTCTGAAATCCAGATTTTTCAAAAAATTGTAACTTCCGAAATATATGCGATAAAAATTTAAAAATTGGTCAAAATATTCCTTGTATAGTATATGTACTATTTTATAAGAAAAAATTGAAAAAATTAAAAATGGTCAGGGTCAGGGCCGAGCGAAATGGCGTGGATTGCCTCACACACACACACACACACACACACACACACACACACACACACACACACACACACACACACACACACACACACACACACACACACACACACACACACACACACACACACACACACACACACACACACACACAAACATGTACATATAAATTCACATAGATAGTTTAACACACATGCATCTATATATACTTATATACATCTATACGTATGTTGCGCGCGTGCGCCCGAAAATTGTCCGATCAGACACTCCTCCGTAAAACAATTGCCCAGTGATCTCTCTCTCTCGCGATTGTGTTCAGTATGCGTGCGTTCGTGTATGTTTGTGCGTGCGAGTGTGTCACAATAATAACGTGAGAAACACAACTCGAATTGGTAAACGAGCAATGTCAATGCCAATGGGAACACTGGACGTGTCATTCAGCAAAGAGTGTCCCATATAGTTGCCCCCAACGAGATGAATGTTGAAATTGCAAGAAAACGTCATGTAGTAAGAAATTTATCGAAAATAGTGCGGTAGTTTGAGTTGGATACAAGGTCGTGGCCAATTAAGGACGGATTTCCACGAGGAATGTACGCCCCGGCCATGGACTCCTGGATCTATGACGTGGTAGGTTTTGCAAAATCATTTTTTTTAAATGATTTTTTTTGGGCACAATACACTACCGGCGAAAAGTTTCCGGACAAAAATTCAAAAAAGGTCTGGAACGTTTTTTTATGCCATTTCGCCGGAAGTCAACGTAAAGTAATTCAACAAACGGAATTTTAAAGGGGAAGGATTCGACTTCATTTCCTGTTTTTTTTACATCATTTTTACAATTCTTTTTTAGATTTGGACTCTATTTTGAAAACAACTGTTTCTCGCCTTTTTTCCCCTTTCTTCGGGTGCACCCATCTTCTAGAGGATTTTTTTTAAATACATTTTTACGATTGGATTCACAAAGCAGAAAGTTTGAGCTTCAATTTCCTTCTTTTTTGAAACTTTGAGCGATTTTTATTTCCAAAGTTATTCTGTTTTTTGTGGAAAAAAGAGGAAATTTGAAAGATCCCTTATAACACGAAAACATAGAGGATTCGTGAAAAACTTCTGGATAGCAAAAAGTTCCGTCTGTTTTCGTTGAATTTTTTCAGATTTTTTTTTTCGAACATTTTTTTTCTCATTTTCTGGGTCAGAGCTCATTCAATTACCATAACTCGAGAACTACCGGATTATTGATAAAATTTCAAGAGAGGAAAATACTTAATTTTATTATTTTCAACACATTGGAATTTTTTTCAAATTTTTTTCTCAATATTTTTTTCAGCCTCAACATAAGAAAAAAAAATGTTGGAAAAAAAATTTGAAAAAATTCCTCTGACTTCCTCGGCACTTTTTTGATATACATCAAATTAAGATTCCTCGGTCCATTTTTTGTTTACCAATTTATTTGTGGATTTTTAACCGCAGAATCTTGGCGCTCACAATCGATCATAGCAAGTGACGACTATAGATTTCTCACTATTAAAAATCTGTAACCCATCCAACTATTTCTGTATTAACGTCAATACTTTATATATGTATACATAATTCGTTGCATAAACGAGCAATTGGTACTAGTCCAACAGTCGTTGAGACTACTGAACTTTTACACGTGGCAATTGAAATTGGTATTATTGTTATTATTTTCAACTCTGAGCATATATTCCAATGGACTCGATTGAATTAGATTCATTCAATGTAGATGTGTTGACAAATAAAGGCTCTGAGATATCGAAGCTTCTTGTGGGCGTCACAACTTATGGAATTAATTGACCGAAAAAAAAATTTGCAATGGATAAAAAAAAAATTTCAATATTTATTGTAAGTAGCTTTCTTGATTTTGGCTTCCTCGTAGCGTGATTTTAGTGAATAGCAAAAAATGGTGAGTTAGGAATGTCCTAATTTTCTGCATAATTCTTTCGTCGCCTCCACTTCAAAATTCCGAAATTCTAATTTTATTTTCAAAAGATTTAATCAAAGTCGCACAATCACTAAAATTGTAGCTTTGTCTAGCACTTATTTAAAATTTCTTGCAAGTTGTTGCTAAAATTTCGATCTTGCGAAATAAATTAATCTTATCGAAGGACATGAAAATTTGAGAAAATGAAAATTTTACATTTACATGAACTTGTTGAAATGTTAGGTTGAAAAGGATTTAAGTTGAGTAGGATTTCTAGTGGAGACTTGAAGGAGAAGAACGGCAATTATTTATTTATTAATTAAATTAATGCTTTCTAATAAATGTTCAAAGTGAAAAATCGTTAAAACGTATTTTAAGGTCCTCATTGAGGTTTTCAAATTATAAATGCACGACTTAAGCGTAAAATTCACTAAAGATTAATTTAAAAAACTTAGTTTCGTTGCGTTGCAACGATGCAAATTTCAACATCGTGATTTTTTTCACATTTTTGAAAAAAAAGGTGTTAGGATTTTGATATTGCGTGTTTGGGCCTCGAGTTAGAAATGAGGGGAAAAAAGACTTTTTTTCACGATTCCAGAGTTAGCTCATTCGTAATGAAAGAGCGCATAGAGCAAGGGGACATTACCCAGATGTTTTTATTCTCTTTTTTTCGTGACTTTTCGTTCGTTCGCTTCAGTAA
This sequence comes from Alloplasta piceator, assembly GCA_946863875.1. NCBI lineage: Eukaryota > Metazoa > Arthropoda > Insecta > Hymenoptera > Ichneumonidae > Alloplasta > Alloplasta piceator. Next base: position 50,183,967 of record OX333074.1, read on the forward strand.
CAATATTACTATACTACCTGCTTTACCTCCTGCTGTCTCGTCTTTGTACGTTTATTGTGCCAGGACGTATGTTTCTTCGCACAATTGGCCACACACACACACACACAGATTTTATATGTGTATAATAAAATCGACAAAGTGACGCAGACACTTTTATTTTCGGTCACAATAGCCGCGATAAAGACATACGTGAATCGTCATTGAAAATTCTGAATTACTCATAAATGCATTTTTTTTTTCAATCCGAAAGATAAATATTGCTGCATTTTCAATTTGCGCACTCGTCTTTTTTTCTAATCGTTGAATTTTGATTCCACCGCTTGCGACATTTTCAAGGTAGATTTATTTAAGGTTGTTTAGAAGCAAATCACGTTTAATGAGAAAATTCTGAAAATTTCGTATGTTTTTCAATGAAGTATTTAAGAGGTCGTGTAAAAATTTCACGACGATTTGGAAGCTCGTTATCGAATAATTAATATTAACAAATTAAATAAAATTAAATGTCGTCTTATGGAAACTGATATAACTTTGCGATAATTTTTTGTTGACCTCTCAATTCTTTAATATCCACAATATGCTGAAAGCAACGGAAGGAAAACGAAGTTTATTGATAAATATTTTTTTTATTTGTTTAAAAAAATGCTTTTAACAAAACGTTAATTTCTTAATAACGAGCTTCCTAATCGTCGTGAAATTTTTACACGACCTCTCAAATACCTCATACAAAAACATACCAAATTTTCAGAATTTTCTCATCATTTTTTATTTTAACCCTTAAGGAGGTTGAAGTAATGATGATAGAATTCTGAAAATTTGGTATGTTGTTACATGAAGTATTCAGGAGGTACAAAAAATAATAACTAAAAAGTTAAGAAATATACAGGAAACTTAGTTAAGGAAGAATGAAAATAATTTTATTTTGAACAAGAACAAGAACCGCATGAGTAATAAAATAGTATACGTTCTGTCACGTCAACCTCAATTCAGTTTTAAAATTTTGGTTGCGTTTTTGTTTTTGTTGAATTTCACCAACGTTATTCTTTTATTTAATTTCGGCAGTGTTTTTTATCTGAATTTACGTGCGCAAAGTAAACTTTGCACACTCAAATAACCGTTCAATCAATGAAAAACCTACATCTTTCTTTTTCCGCATGAGTAATAAAATAGTATCGTACGAAACTTTATTGTACGAGTGCGCAAAGAGACGGTTTGAGCACGCGCAGCGTACGAAAAGTGGCACTTTGCGCACGGAGTGCAATAAAAGAAATATTCATCAAGAATTAGTAAAGTCTGTAAATTAAAAAAATGTATTACAATGACTCCACAGCAAAAAAAAAACGATTATTCTGCTCCAAATAATCTGCGACAAAATTTTTACGCAATTTTCGTGAAGTCAAATCTCCAATTTCATCCCGAATGTTTGTTTTGTGGAAGAAAATTGATTAAAAATGTACAAATCATTTGGATCAGTCTGTTTTTATTTAATTCCAATATTGGAACATTTTAAACACCTCGGAGTATCCTGACAAAAGAATCAACATCCTTGCACGACGAAAATGGTTTCGCAAAGTTGAAACACGTAATGGGAACACCCCAAAACTTCGGAAAGATTAGAATCGTGGACAAAAATTATAATTTCTGAATTACTCTCCAAATTGACAGTATTTTGGAATTTCTGCAGTCTGAAATGATTTTTTAAATCATTAAGGGGTTAGGCCACGCTACAGACCAAAAAAGGGCATATTTCGTGATTTTTTTTCAGTGAAACCATAAAATAAATCGGATTTACAAAAAGGTGTTTTATTATACATTCGATTGGCAATATAAAATTATTTTTTCATGGCGATATATGTCAAAATGGCGACTGTGCAGCGTTTTTCCGATGACGCCTTTATTTCTTGAAGGTCGACGGCCGAACCAACAGCTCCTATAATTTTTTAGTTACGAGGAGGCACCAAAGTTTTTTCGATTATATATGAGAATAGCTATAGAAGTACTTAGGATTTTTTTGATAAGTTGTTTTTCAAAAAAATGGCGCATTTCTAAATCAAAAAGTATAAAATGCCACGAAAAAATCGTCAGGAAATTGTTTATAACAAAGAAACTATGCAATATAATGAAACAAATCCTACGCAGTGCTTTAAAGAACGTTATTTTGAATGTACAGTTGAAATTTCAAATGAATCGGTTGAAATTTGTTCGGGGATTTCTTCGCTCAGATAACTATTTACAGCGTAAAAAAACAATAACTTTTCGGCTTTAATAAACATTGATTCACATTCTACAAACATTGAGGAGTAGTCAGGAATTTTTTTATATTTTTTGAAGCAGTTGAACCCGTTGAAAATAGTATGCGGACACAGAAGACCCAGTGTGACCGCGAAGGGTCAAAGTTTGTAGAAAGCTCGCTGCGGATGAAGAGGAGTTGCACTAGAATACGAAAATCGAGTACTTAGGCATGATTCACGCTCATAATCCTTTGGAATATCATTCTATACATACCAAGGTACTTTTTTTTACCAAAAAATCGATTTTTATTTAAATCCCAGAGTGGCCTAACCCCTTAACGCGGATTCTTTCTCTTCCTTCATGACGAAAAGTGAATGGATTTTTTTTTCATCGTTCATGATGAAAAATAAATCGATTTCGGACATGTTTTCAGATATATCGTTAACATTTTATCTCGACGAGATGGTTAAATGTAATTCAAGAGTTGGAACAGATCCTCTGGCCAAAACGGTGGGGATGAGATTACGCGTCGTGGTTCACCTTACACCCGCGCCTTTCAGAAGCGAACGCGTCACATATATGAGGCATTCCACGTAAAGTCGGCCACCCCATTTTTTGTAATCACCAAAAATCGCATACAAATTTTTAGAAAGTAGTTCCAACTATCAAGAAAATTTGTGATTTTTTTCAGATTTTAAAATTACATTTTTTAGCCGGAAAAAAATTCAAAAAATTTGTTTGTCCCATTTTGTAACTCGAGAATTATTCATCGTACGAAAAAAAGTACAACATAAAAATTAGGATTTTCAACGTGTTTTTCGCCGAAATTTTTTACAAACTCCTCCGAAAGCTCTATATGCCATTTTCGGAACAAATAATGTTTGATATTTTTTTTTCTCAGAATTCAAATCTTCGATTCGTCTGTATGTAGTTTTAACAGTTTTTTACTTGATATATATACAGACTACAATAAAATTGGCGTAGTGGAGAATCCATTTTTTCAAATGCATTTTTATTAATACAATGTATCATTATAGAGTGATTTAACGAAATAGCGTAGATATTGATATTTATTGATATTATTAATCGTAGACAGAGAAAAATAATAAAATAATCTCGTTTTGATACTGCGAAGATTCCAGGAACAAAGCAGTATCATTGCTTCATTCCCAAAAATCATGCCTAAATCGAACTAAAAAAGTACTCATTGGCCATAGAAACGTCGGTGTTTCCAAAGAGGGTAAATTAGTTATTTTTTGCAATCGAGAGACGTGAGTAGCCTTTGACTTTAATTTGAATAGATTTTATCGGTTTATATGGGTCTATTGATAAAGTTTATTAAAATGTACAAAAAGATATTTAAAAAAATAAAAATGAAAAAAGTTACAAAAATTAAAAAAGTACAAAAAATAAACAAAAATGCGGGTTTTGGAAAATATCTATAGATAGTCTCAACCCTGTTAATGCACAGAGAAATTTGTGTATTCATTTGGGATGAAAAACGCATGGGAAGGAATGGATTCTCCACCAAGCCAATTTTTGTATAGCCTGTAAATATATCAAGTAAAAAACTTTTAAAACTAGAGACAGACGAATCGAAGATTTGAATTCTGAGAAAAAAAAAATATCAAAACATTATTTGCTCCCAAAATGGCATATACAGCTTTTGGAGGAGTTCGTAAAAAAATTCAGTGAAAAGTACGTTGAAAATCCTAAATTTCATGTTGTACTTTTTTTTTCGTACGATGAATAATTTTCGAGTTACGAAATGGAACAAGAAATTTTTTTGTATTTTTTTCCGGCTAAAATATGTAATATAAAAATCTGAAAAAATCACGAATTTTTTTGACAGTTAGAACTACTTTATAAAAATTTGTATGCGATTTTTGGTGATTTCGAAAAATGGGGTGGTCGACTTGACGTGGAATGCCTCATATATAGTTATATAAATGTATATAATTTATATATGTTATACATATGTACATATATGTATATATCTATATATGTATGGCGATACTTGGGCGGAGGAATTGGTGGGACGATGACGGGCGGGAAACGAGCAGAGTCAAGTTTAAGGCCGCGAGACGTCGCTGACGTCACTCTTGCTTCGATAAAACCGCGCGCGGCTAGCTCGTGGCTTTCCTCGCTGGCCCTAACCTTGGACAATAATGTCGCCACCGCGGATAAATTCTTGCCGACGTTTCATACGCATGAAATGTTCGTATTAAAAGGATTAAACATGTAACGGCGTGACTACAGATGGTTCAGAGTCCAAACAAAAATTTCGATTTTTTTTCAAAATTGCGATGGAATTCATAGTGGGTTTTTTCCGCTGAAACTTTGAAATCAATATTTTGGGTTTTATTATTATCTTTGAGTGCATGACCGTGAAAGATTTTATCAAAATTATGGTGTTTTTGTGCTTCAGAATTTTTGGAATTAATGTTTCATTGGAAAAAAAAATTTAAAAAAATTTATGATCATCAGCATTGCAAATATTTTCCAATTATGATTTGAATCATAAAATCAACGAAATCACATAAAGACACTCACTGAAATAATTTGTACATTGAATAGGAGAGTGAATGGCCCCTTGAATTTTTATGGGGAGGCAGTATGAAAAGTTTTTTGCATGAGGTTAAAAATCTTTTGAAGAATATGAATCTTAAACGGGTATATTAAAATTGCTGATCTTTGGTTCGCATGAAAAATAAAAAGTTTAATTTTTAATTTAAAAAAAATTTCTTTATTATCGATAGATAGTATGTAACGTATTGAAAATAGAAGCTATTCATTTTTCTTTTTTTGTGTTTTTTTTTGCCAAACTCGTCTTCTCCGCGATTCTTCGATTCCTTTCTTCACACTCGTAGCGTGTATTCGAATCAGTCATATGCGAGAATAGAACAAAAACACTGACCACGAGATATCTCTGTCGAAATGCTCAGACTCGTCGAAAAATCATGTGTATATATTTATATATGGGGCATGCCATCCCAAATAGGACAGTTTGAAAAACTTTTCTTTATTTCCTCAATTTTTTTATTTTTATTAGTACCCATCAAAAGACCCTCCCTGTCAAATTTTAAAAATTTTTCGATTAACCGTTCAAAAGATATTAAATTAACGAAAAAAACCGCTCTTTTTTTGGTATTTTGGTCTAACTTCTTTCATAATGGTCCAAATTAAAAATTTTTTCTTCAAAATTTTTGTTTCTTTATTGCCTTTTTAGAAAAAAATACAACAAAGTTATTCGACGTGTTTTTGAATGAGTTTTTTGAATTTTAAACTTTAAATCGTGTTTTTAAAAGTGAGTGTCATTTTTTATTTTTTTTTAAATTTTTTGTTCTAAACATCAATCTATTTAACATTTTTCAAGCCTAGTCCGATCGTGGGATTTCCATAACTACTTTTTTTCGATTTTTTTTTTTTTTTTTTTTTTTTTAAATTATTATGAATACCAATTTTGTTACTCTATAGTATTTTTTCAATATTTAGAATTTATTTTGACACTTTTTTATTGTTAACAGGTTCTTAAAATGAATAATTAATCGTTAAGTCGGTTTATAAACAATATTAACAACAGTTTTTATTTATTCACGTAATTTTTTTAAAACTTTACATATACGATTATTTCCTGAATTAGAATATTCCTTTGCCAAAATACGTTTCCGTTGCTCATTGGAATAAATGAATGAAATTTTTGTGTCAAAATGATTAAAAAAATACTATACAATAACAAAAATTGGTATTCATAATAATTTATTTAAAAAAAAAAATTAATTTTCATTGTAGTAAAAAAAATTTAATTTTAATTTATAGAATTTTTTTTTAAATTTTCATAAAACGAAAAAAAATAGTATTTAAGGAAATTCCACGATCGGACTAATCTTAAAAATTGTTGAATAGATTGATGTTTAAAACAAAAAATAAAAATAAAAATAAAAAATGACACTTTCGAAAACGCAATTTAAAGTTTAAAACTAAAAAAACTCATTCAAAAACACGTCGAATATTTTTGTTGTATTTTTTTCTGAAAAGGCCATAAAAAACAAAAATTTTGAAAAAAAACCTTTCAATTTAGACCATTATTAAAGACATTATGACCAAAATACCAAAAAAAGAGCGATTTTTTTGTTAATTTGATATCTTTTGAACGGGTAATAAAAAAATATCAATATTTAACAGGAAGGGTCTTTTGATGGGTATGTACTAACAAATATAAAAAATTTGAGGAAATAAAAAAAAACTTCAAACTGTCCGATTTGGGATGGAATGCCCCATATGTATGTGTGAGGCAAAAAATGTAAGTATGTATATATGTATATATATACATATACAGTACTATCCAAAATTTGGAGATATTTTTATAAATTTTGATCAGGAGAACAAGTTTTTTTATCCTAGTTAAAAATAGAGGGTAATGAATTATCCTGGTGGCATTGAAAAGCAGAGGGAACCAGTTCCGTTGTGTTCTTTCAACATCTATCAACCACTTTTTTAGCACTCAGTAGGTGATGTTCACACCATCTATTTTTCCGATTTTTATAATTATACTATAGTCACGTTTATTTGTTTTCGAGAAGAGAAATAATCAATTTTTTAAGCAGTCATAAAAGTGTCAAGGTCAACATTTAATTTCGTTAATATAATATTTTTTGCTATTTTTTTTTTTGCCAAATCATTCAACTTTGTGCGCTGTAATCCAGTTTTTGGAAACTTTGACCGTAACTCGAGGACTAATGGATTCGAAATTGAATACCGAAAGTGAGGAATATTCATTCATCCTTTTTTTATCATGATCAGTCGAAGATCCACGAATTCTCTCAATATCCTGACAGGATCATCACATCTCGTTAGTTAAACAATGAATGTTGCTGCTAAAAAGTTACTTACAATAGTAATAACAATAACAATATAGTGTCGAATAATTAATTAGTATGAATAATAGTATCAAATAATATAGTATCAAATAATTTTTAACAATATTATTCATCAAATGCGAATGAAAATATCACGCACTTAACTTCTGATTTTAAAATTCAATCACCAAATCAATTTAATGTATTTTAGAAAGAAAAAAATTCAAAAACCGAAACTAATTGTTAGCAATTTCGTGATTACAGAATTTTTTTTTGAATTAATTATTGTAGAGTTTTGTTTAAACCTAACGCCCCTACAAAAATATGATGGTGATGTTTGCATCGTCTAATGCAGGGAAAATTCATTAATTCTGGCAAATTTTTGAAATGAAAAATCGTTAAAATATATTTTAGGGTATTTATTGAGGTTTATTGAAATTAAAACACAAATCTCGGTTAAAATGATTTGAAAAAAAAAAAAAAATTTCGTTGCAACCCAACGATGCAAACTTCGACATCAAATGAAATAAAAATCGAAAAAATCTAGTCCAATATTTTTATTTGCAAAGCCTGGCTGACTAAAATTTTCCATTGTTATTCCCCAAGAATTCACAGACCTACGATTATAAGAAAGTGATGAGAAAAAATTCGTTTTTTTTGCCGAGATATCGAATTTGATGTCCCGTTCGAAAATTCGAAAAATAATTCCGAACTTTTTGGTATTACTGTAAATTCTTTTCGCCCTACGATTATCCGAGACGTTCGTCGACAGACGGTGGTAGATATTCCTTGGAAATGTGTTTATGAGCTCTGGGCAACGAAACGAGATGCGGATCCTAATGGCGCCTCTCCTTCTCTCCTCTCTTCCCTTTTCCCGTGGGATTCCTCGAAGAGGGAGCGCCGTTTTTAAAAATTACGGCTGACCGAGTTTTAAACAGAAATTGTTGGAAATCGAGTCCTCTACAAGTTTTAGGGGAACATTTTTTTGATAAAATTAAAAGGCGCCAATTGACATTAAACATTCGTAAGCATGAACTAACGGCACTTTTTTTATTGTAACTTTTGTTTTTTTTACACATATCGCAAAATTCTTCAAACAAAAGTTGTAGAGCCTATTTTTCCCTGCAAAAGCAATAAAAAACGACGAAATTCCGATCAGTGGGAGCCGCGATATCGATAATTACCTGTTTTCCAAGATGGCGGACGAAGCTCAAGGAAATTCCGGGGATTCTGGGGGATAAAATACCAATAAAAAAGTAATGTGTAATGTATGCATGTTCCATTACAAATAAAAAAGTAATGTGTAATGGGACGTGTATCCATTACACCATCACTTTTTTATTTTTAATGAGACATGCATCCATTACACATTACTTTTTTTATTTGTAATAGCACATGCATCCATTACGCACTACTTTTTTTTATTTCTAATGGGACATGCATCCATTACACATTACTTTTTTTTATTTGTGATGGAACACGTATCCATTACACATTACTATTTCCATTTGTAATGGAACACGCAACTATTACACATTACTTTTTTTATTTGTAATGGTACACTACTGCAGTGTAATGCACATTATGCAGTGTAATGAGTAATAAATACAGTAATGCATTATCAAAGTAATGCCTTACTTACAACCCTGGTTGGCAGCTGACGTACAAAAGTTAGTGACGCAGAATAACAAATACGTTTGTGATTATATATTCGACATTATTTAATTAACAAGCGTTTCGTTCAGGTGCATTTTTGCTCAAACTTAATGTTTGAGACTATTTTTTTCTAATTTGCAGCTGGATGCCGATTATAAAAATTTTGATATGTCACTAACTTTTGATTGAGAGTGTTTGGTAGCAACGTCCTTGAGTCCAACTCTATCCTGGACTAGAGAAGGAATAACCAAAACGCACGTTTGGGGGGAGGAAAAAAAGGCGAAGAAAAAAAATACTGGGCGTAAGGCCCATCGCCTCGTGTACATTTTATTTTGCCGGCTAACTAAACGTGGTACGAGTTCTCGGCGATGGTCAAGGTCTCGCTCGCGCTCGTACGAATTAGGTCGAGGCTCGCTGTCTCGCTCGCTCGGCTTTTATATAGCCGGTTAATACAACACTCGAGCGAAGGCCTTGGCCTTCGCCGTGAGTCCAGGGTCTTCATCCTCGTAACATCGATTCGGCCCCCCGCGAACTCTCACGTATCTTCACGTACGTGAATTACACACATTTTTAATACACTTCTTGTCTCAATTCTTTGTTATCCTCTCGGTACACAATTTTCTCCTCTCATCTCGATCAGAGCGATTCCAGATTCGATCAAGACTTAGATAAACCTCTCGATGACCAAAAAAACTGTGCTACAATTTTTTCCTTTCCAAAAACTAATTTCTTTTTTTCGTTTTCATGAATCAATTTTTATTTTTTTTCGTTGGGAGAAATTCATTTTGGGTTATTTTCCAAAAACTGTAATTCAATTGTTCGTTTTCAAAATTTTGTATTCAGTTCGTTCATCCACGTATTCGAAAAGTGCAATCCAATTTCTGCGGTTTTAGAAACGATATGTTTTATTTCAAAAAATCTAAATGCAATTTTTTTAAATTCAGAAACTATTTTAATCGCTCGTTTTCAAAAACGGTTATTCTATTGTCGATCGAAAATGCAATCGAATTTAATTACAATAATGAGATAATATTTCAATTTTAAAAAATTGTAATGCAATTTTTCATTTTTTAAAACGGTGATTTATTTTCTTTTTCCAAAATTGTAATACGAAAACCTCGTTTTCAAAAACTGAATTTCATTTTTGAATTCCAAAGTGCTTTATTCTAATTGCTCGTTTGTCAAGAGCCTGAAATAAAAATTGTTCATTTTGAAAATTTGACCAAATTTTTTGTTTCCGAAAATTGTAACCGTATTTTTCGTTCTCTCGGCACTAAATACGTAATTTACGTGTGTTACGATATTTTACAATAATCTAGAAGTAAAGAATATCTCACACCGAAGTGCCCGATTAAGTGATCAATACTATTATCTGTTCACCCAATCGATTCTATATCCAACGTATGATGTTCATAATTCAATAACAAATTTTAATCGAATTCTTGATTTGTCATTTCTCAATCTTCTCATTTCTCAATTTTTTAATCATTAATTATTCAATTTAATTTTATCTTAATGTCGTAATACAGCATAATTCCACGTTCAAGTTAACAGGGAATTATAATCCACTTCGACATTAAGGAAAAATTTGGATACAAAAATATTGGTTTTGTATACAAGATATTCGCAAATGTTTGAAAAGATGGTTATCGGCGCAAAATGTCGTGTGAGTATTTTTTCTGTCTGAACCTGTAAAAAAGCCAAAGGACTTCTTAATTTTTCTGTAATTTTCATGTAATCTTTTATGTGAACCTAAAAAAATGTTGAATATCGTAAATCAAGAAATTGTGAGACTGATCGAAGAGTTGAGAATTTCTCAAACATTTTTCGAATAAACCTCTCACATTCAGATAATTATATAAAAATTGCGGAATTCTTCGTTTATTTTCTTTTAGATAAAAATTATCCACTCAACATTTTACGTCGACACATAAATTTGGCACTTTAAGAATTTCAGAATATTTTGTATTGAAATAAATTTTTATTTTTGTTTTAAAAAAACTGTTTTGTAATTTCAAAGTATGTAGTAATATGTATGAATATATAGACAATGAAATATCTTCATCCATTGTATAAATTATATTGCAACCCCGTTTTTTACCTCGTTCGATCAGACGATTAGAATCATTTTTCCATTACCGTTGCAGCACTTACTATATTATTGATTTACAAATACCTATACAAGATACGGGTCATTCCATGTCACATCGACCAATAGATGGAATCCACCCCTTTCAATTTCGATGTTATTTGGTCAGAAGGTTTCTTTTATCCTACAACAAAGTTCTACCCTAGGAAAAAAAATTAAAAAAATCTTTTTCGAAAATTATGAAAATTCAAAATTTCACAATTTTTTCAAGTTTATTTTTTAAATATCTCGAAAACTATTATGGTTACGAAAAAATCGTTCTGTGTTCTTCTTAAAGAGTATTCTTGAGGCTACGAAAAAAAAAAAATATTCCGAAAAAAATGTTGGAAAATGATGAATTTGCAAAAAAAAAACACACCATTCTGAAAATTTCAGGATCTTTTAAGATCAGTACAAGGTATTATATAAAAAAATGGAACGAAAGATGTAATGTTGATCGTGGATTTGCACGATTTTGAAAAATTCAAAATTCGGCCAATTCAGCATTTTTCCAATTTTTTTTTCGTAGCCCCTCTTTAGGACGAACCCAGAATGATTTTTCCGTGGCTATAATAGTTTTCGAGATACTTAAAAAATAAACTTGAAAAATTTCAAAAAAATGGTGAAATTTTGCATAACTTTCGAAGAAAATTTTTTAAAAAAATTTCTTTCGGTAGAACTTCGTTTTATGACAGAAGAAAACTGCTGACCAAATTTCATCGAAATGGAAAGGGGTCGATTCCAACTATTGGTCGATTTGACACGGAATGGTCCGTATATAAAAAACATAAACTCGCTCTGTTTATCCATGACAGGCTTTCAACCGGGAGCAAGTTTTAGCATTATTTTTATTCATTTTTTTTTGTGGGCGAGGCTGTCGCATCTAATATGGACGGGACGATCCATCTTTCATATTGTATCGCACCTAAGACCGAGGGAACGAAAATATTCCACGAAATATCGCTGCAAACTCGATCCCCATTCCTTCTTCACGATAAATCGAACGAATGAATACATTTGGCGTCACACAGGGCACAAATAAATGCCACCTTATTGTACTTCAAAACAGCTTTTTCTAACCCAACGGATTTTTTAAAAATTCAATCATCACCATATATTTCATAAAACGACCGGTAATTTTTTTTTGCCTCTTTTTATGCTTCTTTCGTTTTTTTCTTTCTTACTTTATACCCGACATTATTATTTCTTACGCAATCGACCAGTTTGAAAAACGAGCCCGACGAGTTAACCGAGACCTTGAAAATTTTGATACGCGAGACCGCGCCGGTGACTCTGCAAACACAAAACCTTCGACTGACATGTGCATACACATATACTTATGCATGTGTATCTTACTGCCTATATACACGTATAAATCCGGCCGAAAGTTTAGCTCCCTTAGGTCATATATTTTTCAGGACTCTATTTCCAGTTTCTGAGAGAATACTTTCCTTCCTCATTTCCGTTGAAAAAGAAACAATTTTTTTTTCAAATATAGAATGTGTAGAGTGTGGGTAGTTTTTTCACGTTCGAGTTAACGGGTTGTTATAATCCAACAAGGAAAGAAATGTAATTACAAAAATATTGATTTTGTATACAAACATTCACAAATGTTTGAAAAGATGGTTATCCGTGCAAAATGTGTATTTTTTTGGTCTGAATCACAAAAACCCAAAGAATTTCTGAATTTTCGCGTTATTTTTGTGTAATCTTTCACATGTGAACCTAAAAAAAATTTTTGAATATCGAAAATCAAGGAAATTGGGAGATTGAATGAAGAATTTCACAAGGACAGCACGCAACGTTTTACGTCGACAAATAACTTTAGCATCGAAATATATAAAGAATTTCAGAATATTTTGTAAAAAAATAAATCCCCGTTTTTGTATGAAAAAAATGGTTTTGCGATGTCAAAGTACATATAAACCGAACACGCCGAAACTTTGGAAAATAAATGGTTTCATCAAAATCGAGAAAAAAAATCGCACAATTTTTGTCAACCTTCTAATTTAGTTTCACCCTTTAAGGATTAAGGGGTGAAACTAAAGCTCTTAAAGCTACTAAAGCTATTAATAAATTGTTTAAACAGACAATTATTCAACAATTTTTCGGTAAATTCTTAAGTAAATCAAATGCGTTAATTTTACTTAATGCATACGATTTTTTTCAGAATTTTCTCTCTATTTTGAAATATTGTAAAAAACATTCTGAAATACAATTTAAAAAACTGGCAATTTTGTATATGGGTCATTCCATGTCAAATCGACCAAGAGTTGGAATCGACCCCTCTCAATTTCGATGAAATTTGGTCAGAAGTTTTCGTTTTCAATAAAACGGAGTTCTACCAAAGGAAAAAAATAAATTTTTTTTTTTTCAAAAGTTATTTCACATTTGAAATTTCACCCGTTTTCAAATTTTTCAAGTTCATTTTTCAAGTTCAAAGTTCAAATCGTTCAAGTTCCCTTTTAAGATCAGTACAAGATATAATATTAAAAAAATTAAGCTAAAAATAAAATATGGAACTTGGATTTTCCCGATTTTTGAAAATTCAAAATTCTCCAAATTTATCATTTTTCAAAATTTATTTTCGGAACATTTTTTTGTTGTAGCCCCAAGTATACTCTTTAAAACAAATTCAAAACAATTTTTCGTAACTATAATAGTTTTCAAGATATTTGAAAAATAAACTTGGAAGATTTGAAAAATTGTGAAATTTTGAATTTTGCATAACTTTCGAAGAAAAAAAAATTATTTTTTGTTCTTTTGGTAGAACTTCGTTTTATTGAAAACGAAAACTTCTGACCAAATTTCATCGAAATTGAAACGGGTCGATTCCAACTCTTGGTTGATTTGACATGGAATGACCCATATGTTTTTGCCCACAGGTTCATCGTCAGTTTTAAATACAGGCATTTTAAAAATTTCAAAACGGGAATTTCAAAATAGAGAAAAAATTCTGAAAAAATTCATTTGCGTTCAGAAAAATTAACGCATTCGATTTGTTTAAGAAAAAAAAGAACTTACCGAAAAATTGTCGAATAATTATTAGTTTACACAATTTATTAATAACTTTTGGGTAATATTATTATTGATAACTGTTGTTTATGGCATGCCAAATGTTGCTAAATTTTTGCAGACTTTTATCGTATCACGAAGTACGGAAATTTCAATCAGATAAAATTTTTGGCTGGGACGGTACAAAGCATCCTTGAATGATTCTCCTTTGGAGACATTTCAATCTCGTCAGTGCTCCCTTCTAAGGGCACTCATAAAAATAGACCAAGATGGTATTTCGCTCTTTCTCCCGAATGATCAGGAGACAGAAAACGATTCAAAGGATTCTAAAGTATTTTTCCCGAAAAAAAAAAAGTTTCTGCCGAATGCTGAATAAAACCAAAAAAAGTTCGAACAAAAAAAAAGAAAAACAAAAAAGTCTCAACCTTTGCCAAGTATTTCGCAAATACTCGACATTTTTCATCCTCGAGGCATCTCGTTGCTTTTAATTTTGTTCCAAACTCTCTCGCGGCGTCACTCCGCCGATTTTTGGCAATGTACATCTGCGAGGCTTGAAAGTAACTTGTAAAAGACAAAAGAGCAGGCTTGAATTTCGAATGCGAAAATTCTAGGACGAGATGTCGAGGCTGTAGGAGCGTCCGCTACGGACGCATCGTTAGAGTTGATTTCAAGGTCACAACGATTCTGAGTCTGCCATTTACGCCGATACTCGGCGTCTAAAATTGCGATGGCGCTTCTCCTTCGTCGTTGTTCACTTTCGTTGATGCTGCGCCGATGTTGACCTTCAGAGTGATGATCGCGGCTCTTCGGCGACTTTTAGAAAAGCCAAGTTCAAGGCCAACGAGCCTTTCTAACTCTCTTTCTCTCCCATTCCGTCTTTATTTCGGATATTTCTAGTCGTTCGACGACGTTGGCGAAGAATTATGCCGATGAGACGCTGTAGAGAAGAATTCGCGTCAAGGAAAGAGGGAAGACGAAAGCGTTTCTCATCTATTTCGAACTTACGCAACCCTTTCACCGTTGCCTTTCTCCTTTCAATCTTTCCAAGAATTCCAAACTCCACGGCATTAATTGATTATTTGGATACTTTGGAGACTTTGTGTGCAGATTAGAACAATGAAAAAGCACTCACTTTCTTATTGAAAAAAAAATCAAAAAAATTTTCAAAATTTGTTTTTATAATTTTTTGAAAAAAAAAATTTTTTCAAAAAAATTAAGTATTATGTTTATTGCCCCTAAACGCTTCACAACCGTTATTAAAATGAACGAATAATTTTTTTCAGCTTTTTATACATTTTTATTGCAAACAGCGTTTAAATTTAATGAAAAAATAAAAATAAAAAACGATTTCAAATTTTTTTTCAAAAATTCTTCGAAATTTTTTTTTCCATACATTTAAACGCTGTTTGCGATAAAAATGTGGAAAAAGCTGAAAAGCAAAATTTTCTTCTCTCTAATAATGATTATGACGTTTAGTGACATAAACATGATCCTTTAATTTTTTTCAAAAATTTGATTGCTTGAAACAAAAAACCGTTTGATAGATCAAATCGAAACTTTACAGGGTTTTTGTGGGTATATTGAGCTGTAAAAGTCACGCTCAATATTAGTCATTTTGTCAATATTTTTAATTTAGCCGCTGATTTTCTAAAAAAAACCATAAATAGCCCTTTATCTTCGGTTTTTTCAAATTCATGGCAAGGATGGAAATTTTTTTTTTCGAAAAAGCCATCGTCAATCCGTGTAGAGCATTAATTCAAGTTTGTGAAACTCCCCTTTTTATTCTTTTTCATTAAAGGATCCTTTTTCATTAAAAGTCCGATATCTCACGATCAGCGAAAAATGTTCGCAGCGAGGTTTCAAAAAAAGCAAATTGAAGCTAAATAAACAAGCTATCAGGTCCATGTGATGGTTTAGCTGGAAATTTTTTTTCCAAGTAACTGCATAAGAAAAAAGTACTACAAATTTGCCAAATTTGTTTTCTCACTATTTCTTAGGATTGCGTGAAATCTGTAGCTTTGAAATTGTTTTTGCTTAAAGATCTTAAAACTAGAAACTTCAAGCTTCAAAATGCTTTTTTTAGACCTCGATACGACCATTTTTGACTGAGATATAGCATTGTTAAAAACCACTAAAAATTTAGGAAATTTTTTTGTTCCTTTAAATTTTTCCCGTAGTGTATGTTTAAAAAAAATCCTATGTTTAACAATATTACATATTATTAGAGATATGGATTTTTTGGTAGTTTAAAAAAAATATATATATTTTCAATGCACATCATTTTTATATCTCTCATAATTTATTTCTTTGCTTTAAGAAGTTTGGAACAATTTAAATATTTAGCTAAAGAGCTTGAAAAAGTTGGGAAAAGTTTGGAATTCGACAAAAGCCACAATTTAGGAAATATTCAGCAATGGCAACATTTTTCCATGTGTATATATTTATAATTGACCGGAAATTTGGGTTTTCCCAAGAAAATTAAAATTCTTGGCCAAAATGTTGTGAACTACGTCGCTTAATTCAGAATTAATGGATTTTATTTAAAATCAATGATTTTTTAACATGGCCTTACTACGAATTCCTAAAAAAAAATCTTAAATGACTAAAGATTCTCAGTAAAAAAAATCATTGTCATTCAAGAAACCCCCCAAATAATAAGTGTCCTCAAAAGTACAAAAATCGCCGTAACAAAAAAATCAAATGCATCGACCATGCAACATGATCAAAAATTCGCGATCAATTATGATATTTCTCACTTGTAAAAAAAAAAAAAAAATTCATTAAAGAACGAGTGTAACACACATCCCGATATCTGATTAAAAAAAGCTGTCGTCATCGCTGTTTTTTTCTTTTTTCATTATAAATTTATCGCCTTATTTGCGGATCGTTTTGAAAGCGCGCGTGAATCTTTCGGGCAAGATAAGATTTAAAAAAAAAAAAAAAACAATCGGGACGTGAAGAAATAAATTCTGTTGGACGAAACGAACGAACGATTTCGTGTACAAACGTCGAACAATTTTAGCGTTTCATTTCTCGACCCGCCTCAGGATAATTCAGGTTCAAGGCCAATGAGATAAACTTTACTCGTTCGTTCATGCGTTGTTACTCATACAATAAACGACGAATCTATCTCCCGCCGCGTTTCGACGATTCCACACCTTATCGCGAATCGCGCTCGAAGCTAATTTCATCATATGCCGAGATAATAACCGCGCGAGAATTCCTCGATGGAAATCCCAACGCTAAAGAGCACGTTACTCTGCGAGACGAAAAGGAGAGAGGAAAAATAATCGCAAAAAAAAAAATAGGTATAACAGCGCGTGGATCGAGAGAGTAATTTTTTCTCATCGAGTCGAGCCAAGATATACGAGCTCGAAAAACTTTTCAGTCCCAGGCTAAAAAAGCAAGCGCCGAAATTCTCGGCAGCTGGTTTCTAAAAATGCTCGCTGATCGCACGAGCTTAAAAATAGTGCTTGAAAGAAAAAAAAACGAAAAAAAGCGAAAAGTGCAATCGACTATGAAAACGCATCGGCGAATGGGCTCCGATATAGCCTCGACTATATGCGTAGATTCAGAGAGGCAGATTTTTTTTTCTGGCACCATTTATGAGAATGCAGATTCTTTATTTTTATTTTGAGATTTTTTTTTTTCATTTTTCAGGTCTGCATGATGTCTGGTAACGCCGTTGAGACCATAATAGGAAATAACAGAACGATGCCGAGCATCAAACAGGAAGTCGAGAATCCGACAACGCCAACGCAAAATTATCATCAAGTTTGCTCGCCGAGCACCACGATTCAACATCAGGAGGTAATTTTTTTTTAGGCTTAATTGCGTGAAAGGGGAAAAAAATTTTGGTATCAGGAATTGCATATCAAATCAATTTTTATCGTATTTTTAACCCTCAGTCTGTACACTGGGTCTTTTAAGGCACAAGTCAATTTTTCAAATCGCATATCTCTGGAATTAGAAGAATTGTAAAAAAAATTTATTTACTATTTATATTTAACCATACTATTTTATTTAACCATAAATGGTTAAATAAATATTTAATCATTTATGGTTAAATAAATATTTAACCATAATGGTTAAATAACCATAATGGTTAAATAAATATTTAACCATAATGCTTAAATAACCATCCATCCATAATAACCATCGAATATCTCTGGAATTAGAATAATTGTAAAAAAAATGTGTTTACTATTTTTATTTAATATTTATTTAACCATTTATGGTTAAATATTGCATCATGGAAAAAAATGTTACAAAAGTAATTTGGAATTTTTTCAGATTTTATCTTAGAAAAAACATTAGCAGGACTTTAACGACCCAGTATTAGTGTACTTTAGAAGGCCAAAAAAACAGAAGTTCAAATCAATTTTTATCATATTTTTAACCCTCAGTCTGTACACTGTGTCTTTTAAGGCACAAGTCAAATTTTCAAATCGAATATCTCTGGAATTAGAAGAATTGTAAAAAAAATTTGTTTACTATTTATATTTAATATTTATTTAACCATAATGGTTAAATAACCATCCATCCACAATAAACATTGATTTCGCAAAGATGATTCCTTTAACGAAATAATAAATTATCCTTCTTTATGAAAGTTTAATAATAGTCGAAAGGGAAATCAATCAAAATTTGAAAAAGTAATTGTAATCGAAATCAAATCGAATTTATTGCAATAATAAAAAGTAAGGGCTATTAAAGTTGAGTCAATTAAAATTACAAAAGTCAATAGTAATGGAATTCAAATTAATTGAAAAAAATAAAAAGTTCTGATAATTCAAGTCGCATCAATGAAAATTACAAAAAGTAACTCTCATACCAATATGCTAAAAAATCAAAATCGAATTTTTTCAAAAACTTCAACCAAGCATTACTCTTAACCAGAAATAGTTGTATCATCTTTCGAAACATCACCTTATTTCCAGATGATTGACATTTGGTGAACGTTTCAGAATTTACTAACACCTCATTTTCGTCAGACGCTCAAAATTGACAAGTCGCCGGAATTTTTTTTTTCTTTACAAAAATATCAATCGTCTTGTAGCAAAATGAATCTGCCGAAATTAAGAAAAAATGTCATCTTCTTCGCTTTCGAAAGAAGTGATTTTTCAAAAGCTTCCAGAGATTTTGACAGAGTTATGTCTGGAAAAAAATGGCGGAGAATAATGAAATTAATCGAAGTTGGCCGAATCAAGTGAAATGGGAAACCTACATTGATGGATGTATTTTCTCGTTAAAGGTGCTCTGTGGAAAAATGGAAATGCAGGACTATGGAGGCGGAGGGACGAGTCCTGGGAGTCCGGAAATGCAACATTGCTCCTCGACTACTCAACCGCTTGGAACTCCCGAGGTATAATTGACAAAAAAAATGTCACTAGCTGATAAATCAGAGTTGTAAATAATGCATTACTTTGATAATGCATTACTGTATTTATTACCCATTACACTGCATAATGTGAAATGGATGAGTATAGCATTACAAAATACAAAAGTAATGTGTAATAGATGCGTGTTCCATTACAAATAAAAAAAATGTAATGGATGCATGTGTCATTACAAATAAAAAAGGTAATGTGTAATGGATGCATGTTCCATTACAAATAAAAAAGTAATGTGTAATGGATGCATGTCGCATTACAAATACAAAAATTAATGTGTAATGGATGCATGTGCCATTACAAATAAGAAAAGTAATGTGTAATGGATGCGTGTGCCATTACGAATAAAAAAGTAATGTGTAATGTATGCATGTTCCATGACAAATAAAAAAAGTAATGTGTAATGGATGCGTGTTCCATTACAAATAAAAAAGTAATGTGTAATGTATGCACGTCCCATTTCAAATTACAATTTTTAAAAAAAGTAATTTGCAGTGGAGAATATTCCATTACAAATAGAAAAATTGCCGTGCTTGTATTAGAAGCTTGCACATTGCTGTCTCATTATTTTATTTCGCCCACTAAAAGTTCATCCACAATTATCACAAATGATCCGTAAAGTTGAAAAATAGAAACAAAAAAACAGACAGTTGATCGTTAAATATGAAGTACGAAAATGTACTCAACTCCAAAAATTATCCAACTTTATATTGAACTGGCTTTTACACGTTACCCATAATTATTAGCATCCTAATTAAAATTACAAGTTATACTGATACAAAATTTGTCGTTTTATTGAATCCCTAAAAAATGTGCATGTTCTTTTTTTTTAACTTTATGGATCATTTGTGATAATTGGGGATGAACCTTTAGCGAGCGAAATAAAATATTGAGACAGCAATGTGCAAGTTTCTAATATGAGCACGACAATTTTTCTATTTGTAATGAAGTACTCTCCCCTGCAATTTTTTTTTCTAATTGTAATTTGTAATGGAACGTGCATACATTACACATTGCTTTTTTATTTGTAGTGGAACACGCACCCATTACACATAACTTTTTTTATTTTTAATGGGACATGCATCCATTACACATTACTCTTTTTATTTGTAATGGGACATGCATCCATTACACATTACTTTTGTAATTTGTAATGGAAAACTTGTCCAATACATTGTTTAAAGTAATTGGTAATGCATTACTTTTACATTACTATTTTCACAACTCTGCTTGAAATAAAGGAATTTTTGGGGCTCATAGACCATAAAAGTAAAATTCGTAAAATTGGATGCTCTGAGTTCCATCCTTAAATTTGGTTAAAATTAAGTGAAAACCTGACTAAAAGTTAGTAATCAGTTCTAGCTACGTTTTCCATTATGTGGAAGAGTTATTTGCCAAATATTGCTGGAAATCTTTGAATATTTCGTTAAAAAGTATATCTGACTTCAAATATTTCAAATTTTCAATATTCCACGAATTTCAAATATTTGTTATCATAATTGTTTTCCTGAAGTCAACTTGACGGAATTAGAATTAGATATTGTGACAAGAAAAAATGAATCACCAGTTTTTGAGCTGGGTTTAGAAAAGAACCTTAATAAATAAATATAGCCTTCGTTGAAGTTGCGTCGCTGGACGTGGCTGAAGTATTTAGCTCGCACTAACCCGCGCTAACTGCCGGCCAGTGGATTCGCCCACGAGGCCCTCTTAATTATCGGATATAGTTTATTTATAACTTCTCCTCGTTTATCAAGTACTCGGATACACGGCTCGTAACTCATAGAGCGACTCGTTCATCAGATCGTCAATCGTCGATGGTGATTTTTGTTTTTCACCTTCATCCTCCTTTTTTTCTCTTGCAGGGTGGCTTGAAGGAGGAGGATATGATGCCCAGACGTTTGTGCCTCGTTTGCGGCGACGTTGCGAGTGGATTTCATTACGGCGTCGCGTCCTGCGAAGCGTGCAAAGCATTTTTCAAAAGAACGATACAAGGTTCGTCATCGAGAGAGCCAATGCAGAGGGATATCGAATTATTCCGCTTTTTTGGATAAATGAACGAGGACACCCCCATCCAGATAGTCATCGACAACGTTTTATTCCATCATCTTTCCCGATTAACCTGGTTTTCAAAGAAAAGAGAAGGAATCGACGAAATTAGAAATCATTCCTTCATGCTATCATGCAATTTTGGTTTCTCATGATTTTCACGCTATCGAGCACAATTTTTGTTCTCAAATGCACCAATTAAGTATGGCATTCAACCCTGGAAAACCCGCTTGAAGGGTTGAATTGAAAAAATATGTAGACATTTTTAAAACGCTCGAAAGAGCTAAAAAGGGTTTAAATAAGAATGGTGAATCGGCCCCCAGTCAATTTTGTAGCGTCGATTTTTTCCAAAGTTCCTAACCTAAAAAAACAATTTTTAAAAAAGCTAAAAAAAGTGTTTTTTCGATTTTTGCAGTTTTTAAATACCAAGAGGTGACCGAAAAACCTTAAAAAATTCTGAAAAATCAGAAACATGTCAATGTTAATGGAAAAAAAAATTTCTTTTTTTAAAATGCTAAATTCTATTTTTAATAATCGAATCTTCCTTTAAAAGCATTATTTTGTAGCGAAGAAATTTTTCTAATATTATGCGAAAAATTGACATGATTTTACTCTTCATTCCCTACATTCCAAGAAAAAAAATTCCCAGAATTCGACCTGCAACACGTTGAAAAAAATCAAAAACGACAAAATTTCTCATTTTTCATTGAAAATGCATACATAAATCATTCTTTTGGTTTAATTAATGGGTGATCATGGCTGAAGTAGTTGTGAGACATAACAAATAGATGTAAATAATACAATTTTATTGTTAATTTTAGTTAACAAGAAGATGAGAAGTTAGAGAAGATGAGAGATTAGTTAAATGAGAAATTTTGTCGTTTTTATTTTTTTTCAATGTGTCCCAGGTCGAATTTTGGGAATTTTTTTTTTTTAATTTAGGGGATGAGTAAAATCATGTCAATTTTTGTCATAATAGTAGAAAAATCGCTTCGCTACAAAATATTGTTTGTAAATGAAGATTGGATGATTACAAATAAGATTAGCATTAAAAAAGAAGAAAAAAAATTCCCATTAACATTGACATATTTGTGGTTTTTGAGAATTTTTTTAGAGTAACAGAGGGTCAGCTCAAGTTGAAGTAGAAATTCTAAAAATTCGCCCAAATTCATTTGGAGCAAAAAATACAAGTTTTTTGTTTTACTGTTGATAATTTCGTTTTCAAAAAATTTGCACTCGAGTACCGCTTTAGTAGAGGAGACCGGGGACAAAAGTAACAGGGTACAGTTGTAACATAGCGAATATCTCCCAAACTACAGTAGGTACCACCGTGTCCCGCAGGCACACAATGCGTCTTGCAGTTCCTCAGATTTGGTTACTAGGCTAGGAGATATCCGCACTAAACAGACTTAACCAGAGAGGTGTATTGGTATTGTCAGGCCCAAAGTAAACTTTTGCAGCTTTCGATAAACACGAATATCTCGATTACTCTGCTACATATAGTCATTTTTTTTTTTCATAATCTTCCTTGGGCATTTTTGTGTCAACTTTCGCGGTTTTTAAAGCCTCCCGCTTGATAAAATTAATCAAATTCTAACTTTGAAGTAGAAAAAACCATCCGGGGACAATTGTAACAATTTTGCCGGGGACGGTTGTAACAGTTTGTCGGCTGTCAGTTGTCATGATAATTTCACATCTAAACATTGAATCTAACGTCAAACGGACCTTTTTTCAATTTTCCGTGTGCAAAAATGCCTCCGCAACGCGTAAGAATCACGCAACGAGCCTGTGCCGACATGTCAACGTACGAAGAAGCGTATGAAAAGATAAAAAATGGAAAATCTATACAGGCAACCACGGCACGTATCTTTGGGTTATATGTCATGTTTCTTTGACAAGTTTGGT
Source organism: Alloplasta piceator (assembly GCA_946863875.1). Taxonomy (NCBI): domain Eukaryota; kingdom Metazoa; phylum Arthropoda; class Insecta; order Hymenoptera; family Ichneumonidae; genus Alloplasta; species Alloplasta piceator. The sequence continues at coordinate 50,207,198 of OX333074.1, forward strand.
GTGTCTGAGACTCTATTCAATTATTTCATGATTTTTATCAATTCGATACGACTATTTCCATGTGTTAAGATTTTATCATTGTGACCGTAATATATATCCCTGTGATAATGTTTGATGTTGTAATAATATTATATAATATTGGTCACAATGAAAGATATAATTTTGTGTTAAAATCTTATGTTACAACTAGCCCCATCGACCGTTACAACTGTCCCCATCGACTGTTACAACTGCCCCGGGGTAAGAGACGGTTGTAACAATTTCTTACACTTTTTATAAAGGCCTATACTTTTTTTTCAATTCTAGTTACAGACTTGAACATAGAACCATTTTGTAGACCATTAAATGCTCTATGCAGGGGTAAACGTGTCATTTACGTAAGCATTATACTTCGGGCCCAGGAAAAGCCAAAATACAGATTGTTACAATTGTCCCCGGTCTCGCCTACTCAAGTACCACTTTAGTACCATTTTTCTTTTTTCGATTTCACGTCGAACAATAAATTTTCACGACCTCGTTGAGGTCTCGATCGTTGGCATTGACTATCTGGTGGATGGGGAGGAGGGATAAAGGAGCCTGAACGACGTGATAAAGTAGCGAGCAATTTTACAGGTAACATAGAATACACGTGTCCGGCAAATGGAGAGTGCGAGATAAACAAACGTCGAAGAAAGGCTTGCCAAGCTTGTCGTTTTCAAAAATGTCTGAGGCAAGGGATGCTGAAGGAGGGCGTGAGACTCGATCGAGTGAGGGGCGGAAGGCAAAAGTACAGAAGAGCAACCGATCCCTATTTACCAGCCAAGACAGTCACGCTGGAAGGTAATATTTAAATGTCTAAGAAAAATTATTCATTGTGATTTATACTTTCATAGGAATATTTTCCTTCAATTTTTTTAAAAATAATTTTTTAATTTTTTCTAAAGGTTTTCCATTTTTTCAACATACATACATAAAAAACCAGAGTGACCATTTTTTAACGTCGATTTTTTAATTTACAGTATCCGGAATATATTTCTTTCGATGAGAAGAAATTCTTGTAAAGGATTTAACCAGAGAAAAGATATTTGATGCTCGTCCCGAAAATAATTGAAATCATGGAATTTGTTTACTTTACTGTATTTGGCATATAAAATCAGTAATTAATTTTCGGAATTCGATCTTGAACATTTAGGGTGACCTTTGAATATTTTTTTTTCACTTTCCTGGGATTCTTGGAGATTTTTTTCATTAAGAGGAATATATTTTCAGAATAGGAATTTAAAAAACAAGGGTGAAAATATTGCCACCATTGCAGCAAATTTAAAATTGAAAATGATTATTTAAAAAAAAACATTGCCAATTGCACGCTCATTCTGACAACTACGTGTTTGACATGTGTAAATGATTTTGTTTGTCTGTTCATTTAATGTTTTAAGCCAACGTAGGAATGCCAGGATTCGGAGAAACGACAAGTAAGTTCTTATTTCGCTAAAAGGTCTTTTTTGTCGTTGACATTTGTCATTTAATTTAACCTCATGTTCATTTATTTTGTGTCGTCGATCGGATGATTTATCGATCGATCATCGAAAATAAATGAAATACATGAGGCAATCCACGCCATTTCGCTCGGCCCTTATCCTGACCATTTTTGATTTTTTACATTTTTTCTTATAAAATAGTATTTTATGTAAGGAGAATTTTGACCAATTTTCAAAATTTTTTCACTTGTATTTCAGAAGTTACAATTTTTCGAAAAATCTGGATTTCAGACATTTCGGAAACGTTCTAATGCCGATATCTCTTAAATTAATCGATATATCAAAAAATGTTAAGGGATCGATTTTTTTCATATTAGTTCACACTTTCATAAAAAAAACGGAACACATTTTTCAATCATCGTTATCAACATTTTTTCAGCGTGTAAAGTGAAAATTATTTTTTTTAAAGATGATTGCCATTTTTTATTTTTTTCAAAAATGAATTGGAAATGAATGAATGAAATAAATGAATTCGAAATGTCTGAAATCCAGATTTTTCGAAAAATTGTAACTCCTGAAATACATGCGATAAAAATTGAAAAATTGGTTAAAATACTCTTTGCATAGTATACGATTTTATGACGAAAATGAAAAAAAATAAAAAATGGTCCGGTTCCCGGCTGAGCGAAATGGCGTGGATTGCCTCATATATTTATTACTTGAATGTACGTAAAAATAGCTTGATTATTAAAAATTTATGATTTTAGATAACAAGATGATCGAGGCTCTCATCGCTTGCGAACCCGACGTACTTCAGGTTTTTAATATATCTCAGACGATCGACACGGATCAACGGGTTTTGGGACAACTATCCGATCTTTATGATCGCGAGCTCGTCGGTGTTATAGGTAAAAAAAAAAATTCAATCTACAGCCATAAAAGCAAAAAATTTTCTTTCCATAACGTATTTTATTTGAAAAATAAAACTTTGAAAAATAATTCCAATGTCATAGACGAGGGAAGTGAAAAAGAAATGGCTTCATCACTTTTTTTGGCTTTCACGATTTTTATTTTTATGCGGAAATAATTATCATAGACTGTATTTTTCCTGAAAGTTTATACATTCATAGTCAATAATTTTGTTTTTGTATAAAAAAACTAGGATGGGCGAAACAAATACCTGGATTCAGTAGTTTGGCACTCAACGACCAGATGCGACTTTTGCAAAGTTCCTGGGCCGAAATTTTAACGTTCAGTCTCGCTTGGAGAAGTATGCCAAACACGGGTCGTCTGAGGTTTGCCCAGGATTTAACACTCGACGAGAGACTCGCACGCGAATGTCACTGCTCAGAGCTATATTCACATGTAAGTGTATTAGGATGGGTCAAATAAAATGACTAATTTTTATTTCCTCGATATAATGAAAAATGTATTGTTTGGCATCTCAAAAAAATAAAAATAAAAACAAAAAAAGCTCTCTTGTGTTTAATGGATAAAACTAACCGTTCAAAAAATAATCTGTGATTACTTGGTACTAATTATCACCGATTATTTTTTGAACGGTTAGTTTTATCGATTAGACACAAGAGAGCTTTTTGTAGAGCATCAAATGTTCTACAAAAATGTGCCAAAAAAGCTCCCTAACCTCAACGGTTAGAGTGTAATAAAATTCCAAAGTAAAAAAAAAAATGTCCTATGTTATTTAAATGGGAAATAGAAATTTGCGATGAGGAACCTCTTAATTTAAATATGAAGGGCTAATACTTGCAGAGGGTTTTTTTGAGATGCCAAACAATACATTTTTCATTATATCGAGGAAAAAAAAAATTAATCATTTTATTTGACCCACCCTAAAGTATATGCATAAAACTTGTGCTTTGTTGTGAAAAAATATCCTGGAAGAAGCGGAATGATCAGGCCAATTTTCAATGGTAGTGTGTTCAATGCATTCAATCATTTTCAATGCAAATTTGCATTTGGGAGTCAATCTGGCTCTGATCTGTCGCCACTTGTTCATTTTACATTGTTCCTCAATTCTTTCTGATAACGAAAGAATTGCGCAAATTTCAAATATCATAATTTTTTTCACCTTTTTCACTCAATAATTCCAAGTCTGACTATGAGAGTATTCCATTGTGATGATCGGAGTTTGGCAAAGTACTTGAAAGTACTTCAAGTATCAAGTACAAAGTACCGTAAGTACTCGAAATATCAAGTACCAGTGGTACTTGAAGTACAAGTACTTGAAAAAATCAAGTACCAGTACCAAGTACTTTTCAAGTTTTCGGGTACTTCTCGTAAATTCTGGGTACTTGGGTCATTCCATGTCAAATCGACCAAAAGTTGGAATCAACCACTTTCAATTTCGATGAAATTTAGTCAGAAGTTTTGTTTTATCATAAAATCAAGTTTTACCAAGGAAAAAAAATAACATTTTTTTTCAACAGTTATGCAAAATTCAAAATTTAACCATTTTTCAATTTTTTTTTCTGAATATCTTGGAAACGATGATAGTTATGAAAAATTGTTTGTTCCGTCTTGAAGAGTATACTTGGGGCTACGAAAAAAAAAATATTCCGATAAAAAATTTTGAACAATGATGAATTTGGAGAATTTTGAATTTTTTAAAGTCGTGAAAATCCACAATTAACATCAATTTTTTTTCCCTAATTTTTTTTCCAACCTCAGCATGAGAAAACAAAATTTTGGGAAACAAAATCTGAAAAAATTCCTCTGAACTCAACAAAAACAGACGCAACTTTTTGCTGTCTTAAAGTTTTTCATGAATCCTCTTTGTTTTCGTGTTGTACGAGATTTTTCAAATTGCTTCTTTTTTCACAAAAAACAGAATAACTTTGGAAAAAAAAATCGCTCAAAGTTTAAAAAAAAAGGAAGTTGAAGCTCAACCTTTATAAATCCAATCGTAAAAATGTATTTAAAAAAAATCTTCTAGAGGACGAGTGCACCTGAAGAGAGGGGGAAAAAGGCGAAAAACAGCTGTTCTTAAAATAGAGTCCAAATCTGAAAACAATTTGTAAAAATGATTAAAAAATCAGGAAATGTTGGCGAATTCTTCCCCTTTAAAATGCCGCTTGTTATAAATTAGTCTACGTTGACTTCCTCTGAAGTTTTGCCCGGAAACTTTTCACCGGTAGTGTATTTATTAATATTTTGACAATAATATATAATAATAATAGCTATAACTTCGTGAATTATTGGAATTTAAAAATTTCCTTTCGAGAATATATTGAATAACTTTAGTTATTAAAGATATATCAACGATATTTTTTTAGAAACTTTCAAGCTTCAAACCATATTCACGATTCTTTGTATTTTATTCTTTGTTTCTCATTCTTTGTTTTTCGTTTGCAGTGTATTCAAATAGTCGAGAGGATTCAGCGATTGGGTCTGGCAAGGGAGGAATACTACATAATGAAGGCTCTAATATTGACGAACAGCGACGTGAGGCTCGACGATCCTCAGGCCCTGTATCGTTTTCGCGATACAATTCTTAATTCACTGTCCGATTGCGTTGCGGCAGTTAGGCCCGGACAGGCATTGAGGGCGACGCAAAATATGTTCCTAGTGCTGCCGAGTCTGAGACAGGCGGACGGTGTCGTGAGGAAATTTTGGTCGAGCGTTTACAGAACCGGCAAAGTCCCGATGAACAAATTATTCGTCGAGATGCTCGAGGCCGCTTGTTATCGATGAAACGAGGACGATGACGACGTGAACGAGATAAAACGTTGATATTCCATCTAGAGAGACAAAGAAAATTTTGACATTGCGGGAGATAGAATTAGTACGAAAGAAGAAAAAAAAGAGAGAAAAACGTTTCACGATCGTCCCACAAATTCGTAAAAGATCCGCGAGATGAGGAATAGGGTTAAGAAACGAAAGAAATGTTCAGTGTGCAGAACTTTAACGACATTGGATGTGAAATGAGAATCGAGTGTTTTTTTTAAGATGACGCTCCGACTTTTCTGCTTTACGATCCTATCGAGTTTACTGTTTAATATATACTTATGTAGTACATATACATATGGGTCATTCCATGTCAAATCGACCAAGAGTTGGAATCGACCCCTCTCAATTTCGATGAAATTTGGTCAGAAGTTTTCGTTTTCAATAAAACGGAGTTCTACCAGAGGAAAAAAATTAAATTTTTTTTCAAAAGTTATTCAAAATTTACAATTTCACAATTTGTCAAATCTTTCAAGTTTATTTTTCAAATATCTTGAAAACTATTATAGTTATGAAAAATCGTTCGGAATTCGTTTTGAACAGTATACTTGGGGCTACGAAAAAAAAAAAATCTTCCGAAAAAAAAAATTTGAAAAATGATGAATTTGGAGAATTTTGAATTTTTAAAAATCGTGAAAATCCACGTTCCATATTTATTTTTGGTTCCATTTTTTTTATATAATACCTTGTACTGATCTCAAAAGATCCTGAAATTTTCAGAGAGGTGTTTTTTTTTCTTCAAAAATATACATTTTTGCATTTTAAAAAATCGTGCAATCCCCGATAAACATTAAATTTTTGGTTAAATTTTTTTTTTTATATAATACCTTGTACTGATCTTATAAGCTCCTGAAATATTCAGGATGGTGTGTTTTTGTTTCAAAAATAAAATTTTTTGAATTTTGGTGGAAAAAAAATTTGTTGTTTTTCCTCTAAGTTAAGTAAAGTTGAGCAATCATATAATTCTGTAATTTTGAGCACTAAAAATTTCAATTAATGACAATTTAAAGAAAACATTTTTTTTACTCAAATTCAAAACTTTTCATTTTTGAAACAAAAACACGCGATCCTGAAAATTTCAGGGTCTTTTAAGATCAGTACAAGGTATTGTATAAAAAAAATTTAACCAAAAATTTAATGTTGATCGTGGATTTGTACGATTTTTAAAAATTCAAAAATGTATATTTTTGAAACAAAAAAAAACACCTCTTTGAAAATTTCAGGATCTTTCAAGATCAGTACAAGGTATTACACAAACAAAAAATTAAACCGAAAATACAATATGGAACTTGGGTTTTTACGATCTTTGAAAATTCAAAATTCTCCAAATTCATCATTTTTCAAGAATTTTTTTCGGAATATTTTTTTTCCGTAGCCCCAAGTATACTCCTTAATACGAATTCAGAACGATTTTTCGTAACTATAATAGTTTTCAAGATATTTAACAAATAAACTTGACAGATTTGAAAAATTATGAAATTTTGAATTTTGCATAAATTTCGAAACAAAATTTTCAATTTTTTTTCCTTCGGTAGAACTTCGTTTCATTGAAAATGAAAACTTCTGACCAAATTTCATCGAATTTGAAAAGGGTCGATTTGACATGGAATGACCCATATATATTATACTGCAGATGCGACACTAGCGCAATATCGACAATATCGTTTACTCGTAATCGTCACTCGTTTTTCCCTTGTGAGAAAAAGCAAAAAAAAAGTAAGAATCGCGTAAAATTTAGCGAAGAAACAATTCGACAAGGTTTAAAACACGTTGAGTACCCCTTTTACAGGTACGAGAATATTTCGTTTGCCGATAAACGTGTGTGACGCAAGCGCGATTTAACTCATGGAATCGATTGTGCAATCTCGTGAAACACAACGAGTGTACGTTGAATTTTCATTATTATTATTATTATTATTATTATTATTACTATTATTAATAATACTATTATTATTGTAATTCTTGCTGGTCATTAAAGTTCACTTGGGAAATCGCGAAAGCGTCGATGAAAGAGAAAGTGAAAAAAAAATTTCGCGACACGAGTCAGAAAAGTCGGAGTTGTGCAAAGATAGACATTTATTTTTGCTTCCAAAAAGCGTTTTTATAAACGGAGCCAGTGATAACAGAGATTCGGTATAGAAAGGAGAGTCTGTATGAGTTAAAATGGCGGCAAACTGAGTCAAATTCGTTCGATGGCTTTTTTCGTTTGGATTATCGAATTTTGGGAGAAAAAAAATGAAAAAGAAAAGGGAAAAGAATACACTTTAACGATCGTTGAGCGAATCGCTCAGCGTCTTTCACGCGTGCCACGAAAATGAAAACGTAGCAGAGTATATTCAGGGATCTTTATTATCTAGTTATTATTATTATTATTATTATTATTATTATTATATTGTTACAATGGCCGTGTGTGCGGTTCGTGAATAATGTGTAGCATTTCGCGCGAATCTGTTGATCGACGCTTCATGAAAAACTAAAACGAAATTACGAACAAATGTAACAAGAGTCTTTTAAGGAATAACCGATCCGACAGTGAAGATCGTATTGCGGCTCGATTATAATCTCGAAATAATTTGCGTTAATCTTTATCATGTGCAGCTGTTTATTTTTTTTAATTTCAGAAAGAAAAAAAAATATTCTGAAAATTTACAAATTTAACGATTTTTTTTCTACAGAATGAATAATCGATTTTAACGTTCCTCTTGATATTCTTCTTGATCATTATCGTTTTTATTTGGCTCTTGCGACATTTTTTTATCAATCCGGCGTCGGAATTTACATCACAATTCGGATCAGTGATCGTTCTTGAGCGAAGAGGAGGGGGGGGGGTGGAGGGGGGAATTGAATATCGATACTGAAATTTCTGAATCAAGTTTAACACGAACCGCTTCACACTGCGAGTTATAGTACGTAGCATAATAGAAGTTTTAACGATAACAAAATAACATGGCTGTTCAGCCACGGCGAATTTTTTTTTCTGTTTTATTTTTATTTTTATTTTTTATCATTTTTGCTCCGCAATGAGTTTTCGCGTTTTACCAACATTGGCCTCTTGAAGTTTTCAAAAATCATCGAATTGTTTTTTTCGTTGGTTCGTGTAATATTGAGCGAGGAAACTATATATATATATACATATATATATATTAATATTATTAATTCATACGCACGCGATATCATCGAGGATATTATAGTCAAAAGAATCATCATTTTTTCCCCTCTTTAGTTCTCCGAAGCCTTGAAAACGCTTCTCTATCGAACTGTGATATTCGCTCTACGTAGTGCATACAGAGCAGAGCCGTTACCGTCATTAATAATACCCAACCGTTGTGTATTTTATCTTAGTTCATTCGTCTTCGAGCGTATTGTAAAGAAGAAAAATAAAAACGTTTTAATGCTGAAGCTTGCATCGTTTTGATGCAACAAAAATAATTTTTTGTAAAAATTCATTAATTCTGGCAAAATTTCGAAATGAAAAATCGTTGAAATATATTTTAGGGTCTTTATTGAGGATTTGAAATTTTTAACGCCGAAACAAAACGCAATTATGGCAGTACCATAACTGGATTCTTTATATCTCTATTCTTAAATAACTCTATGTGTAATTTCTCTACTCCGACAGAACTCTATTCTTAAATATCTCTAATCTTTAGTCGTGCCTCAATTCTATTCTTCATTTCTCTATTGTTAAATAAGTCTATGTGAAAAAATCTGTAGTCTGACATATCTCTAATCGTAAATATGTCTATTCTTAAATAACTCTGCGGTTAATTAACTGTGCTTTCATAACACCTTATTCTTAAATGTTCATTCTCGAAAATAAGTCTACTCCTAAATATCTCAATTCGGGAATATATCTACTCCAAAATATGTCGCATTGTAAAAATTTCTATTCCAATAAATCTCTATTCTTAATAAATTTGAAAAATTCTCTATGGCGAAATATCTCTATTCGGACGGATCTCTATTCGGACGGATCTCTGTTCTGAGCTGTTATTATTAAAAAAATTTATAATTTCTATTTGACGGAAGAGAGATATTTCGGAGTAGAGATATGTCAGAAAAGATATTTCGCCATAGAGAATTCTTCGAATTTATTAAGAATAGAGATTTATTGGAATAGACATTTTTCCGATACGACATATTTTGGAGTAGAGTTATTTCCGAATTGAGATATTTAGGAGTAGACTTATTTTCGAGAATAAATATTTAAGAATACAGTTTTATGAGAGCACAGTTAATTAACCGCAGAGTTATTTTAGAATAGACATATTTACGATTAGAGATATGTCAGACTACAGATTTTTTCACATAGACTTATTTAAGAATGGAGAAATGAAGAATAGAGTTGAGGCACGACTAAAGATTAGAGATATTTAAGGTTGTTTAGAAGCTTTGAATGATAATTGTTCAATAAATAGCTTCTTAATCGTAGTGAAATTTTTACACGACCTCCTGAATACTTCATATAAGAACATACCAAATTTTCAGAATTCTATCATCATCACTTCAACCTCCTTAAGGGTTAAAATGAAAAATACTGAGAAAATTATTAAAATTTGGTATGTTTTTGTATGAGGTATTTAAGAGGTCGTGTAAAAATTTCACGACGATTAGGAAGCTCATTATTAAGAAATTAACGTTTTGTTAAAAACAATTTTTTAAACAAATTAAAAAAAATATGTATCAATAAACTTCGTTTTCTTTCCGTTGCTTTCAGTATATTGTGGATATTAAAAAATTGAGAGGTCAAAAAAAAACTAATCGCAAAGTTATATAAGTTTCCATAAGTTTACATTTAATTTTATTTAATTTGTTAATCTTAATTATTCACTAACGAGCTTCCAAATCGTCGTGAAATTTTTACACGATCTCTTAAATACTTCATTGAAAAACATACCAAATTTTCAGAATTTTCTCATTAAACGTGATTTGCTTCTAAACAACCTCAAGAATAGAGTTCTGTCGGAGTAGAGAAATTACACATAGAGTTATTTAAGAATAGAGATATAAAGAATCCAGTTATGTTACTGATCACAAATCTCACTAAAAATTAATTTAACAAAATTTACGTTGCAATCCAACGATGCAAACTTCAACATCATAAAACTTTTGGCAATCGCGCGAACGTATATTTTGTAGAAATACGTTTGTGAGAAGTAATTCTCGACGGGATTTTGTGCCCGATCGATTGTCACGAATTTATCACACCAGCATATGCATCGGATATTTGAGGAAAGTTATTTAAGAGAATTTTATAAGATTGTTTTTGTGTTTTATAAAAAAAAAACAATTATTCGATGCAAGTTTCCGGTACGAAATATCAATTTCGTAATTCCCTGAAAATCCACAAACGGATAAAAATTGCAGGAGTTTGTTTTCGATTTTTTATCAGTGAATACTCGTGAAAAAAAATGAGGAATATTTGTGAAAAAAAAATTTCAAATCCAGCGTCAATCAAGAAAGTTAAGCGTTAAAGCCATTCCCGATTATTGTTTATTTTAGTTATTTTGAAAAAAGGGTGCACTTCTTCAAAAAATCTGTGTAAATACCGAAAATATGTGCTGGTGTGATTTTTCTCTTTTCCGTTTCGGCAATAAAAAAAAATTGTAATCATCGTTAACTTTCCTCGCATTTCTTTAAGAGCGAAGATTCGTCGTGGCGGTAGAATCGTAGTCTCAGGGTTTTCAAACAAACAAAACGATGCAAAAAAAAATATAGGATCATATAAAGAAAAATCGTTGAGTACAATTATGTATATCCAATATATATAATACAGACATGTGTGTATATGGGGAATTTTACGTCAAATCACGCGGTCATTGGACCCCTCAGATTTTGATGTCCAATGAATTGTGAATTTTGTTTGGCCTAAAATATGACTTCCAATTTTTAGAAATTTTTATTAAATTTTTTAGGGATTGCCCAAGCTAAAAATCATTAAATTGAGGGAAAACATAAAGAAGGGCCTTTTTTAAATTAATCAATTTTTTTTCACAGAAACTAAAGCCCAAAACAGATATTTTCGTCATAGTTCGATAGTGGACCAAAAATAATTACTATTTTTTTGTATTTTAATTTTTTATTTTATTTCTTATTTTGATTGTTTCTTGTAGTGAAAATAACAACAACAAAAATATTTTCTAGTGAAACTTGATTTTTTTTCTTGGTTTAAGACTGGAACGACAACATTATTGAAAATTTATTAGCCGCGACGACCTGAAATAAAACGGTTGATTCAAACACAATTAGAAAATAAAAAATAAATAAACAACTAGTAATTATTTTTGGCCCATTGTCGAACTGTGACGAAAATATCTGTTTTGGGCCCTAGTTTCAGTGAAAAAATTTCATTAATTTTAAATATGCCCCACTCTATGTTTTCCCTCAATTTAATGATTTTTTTACCTCGGGCAACCTCTAAAAAAAGGAAATAAAAATTTATAAAAATTTGAGGTCATATTTTGGGCCAAACGAAACCCACAATTCATTGGATATCAAAATCCCAAAGGGTCGGGCCGATGACGGCGTGATTTCACGCGAGATGCCCCATATATTTATATGTATATAAACTTGTACTCGACGATTGAGAGGATGAAGTTTATTATAGTATATGAAAAAGAATTTAAAAAAATTGTACGTTGTATAGCAGACACCTCGCTTCAAGAGGATTGTAATTATCTATGTGTTAATAAGGAATAACGGTTAATTAATTGTGTTAACGAAATTATCCGCGTTTTCTGGCCTCGGTGTGACGTTTGCGAATTCCTAAGAAATGATTTTTCAGCATCAATATTCAATCGATCAATGAATTTTTTTTCTTTTCACAGAACTCACGATCTGCAAATTGTGATCGAGTGAAAATATTTCTTATTCTTTTTTAACGCGTTTTTCTTATTACCTTTGTTCGAAAAAAAAGTGTTTTTGTGATAATCGGCAGAAATTTTGTCGAAGCGAAACGCGAAATGTGTAATATACATGTTTTTAAAGTTTTTTTTTTTTTTAATACAAAACGTCTCACCTGGGTCAGCCGGGTCGTGTAAATATTGAATATAATGGCAGAATGCATATAGGATTTATTTTCATTGCTTTGACGGAGTGGGCCGCAGAATCGAGATGTTCTGTTCTATGTCAAAATTCGAATCAAAGTTTTACATCACGGGTTAAAAGATTAATGATCGGCGATAGGTCGCTTAATTAAAAAAAAACATGTGTACCTTATTTTAAGAATTTGCTAAAAACTACGTATAAGTCAGAACGGAAGATAAATATGCTTACGGTTTTTTAGAATATTTGTTTTAGCGGTTTTTTTTACATGAATTTGCAATTTATCAAAATTACATTATTTTTTTCCCGTGAGCTATGAATCTTTTGTTTTTTAGCAAATTAAATTGAAACATGAAATTCGACTCTTCAGTGATGAAATTGAGAATTCACCGAAATTTTTTCATAATTTCGTCCTTCATAAATGAGAATGATGGGCACACTTGAAAATTCATCTGAATCTCGTTGATGTGAAATTTGGTTCGAATATAACGTGTAATTTAAAGAAGAAAAAGGCCATTTCCATCGTGATCAAAATATCTACGTAGATACACTGTAATTAAATTCTGATAGAAAACCTATGTATAATTTTTATATATATACAGAGATAAACTTTCACACAGTCACACACGAAAGTCTATATATATATATATATATATATATATAGATATGGCGACAAAAATGAAAAATCTTTCAGGAACAAACAAAAACGATGTATAATTAGAGAGCCCGGTAATACGTAAGGCATCACTGATTATTGTACCACGAGCAAAATGAAAACGGTAAATAAGACGCTTGCGCACCCCTCGACAATTTTTCGTACACACGGGCCTATAATAATATATTCGTATGAACAAGAAAAGAGTCTTGCAGACTCATGCAGCAATTTAATCCAAGAGATACATGGAAAGAGAGAAAAATGAATAAAAGAAGCGTTGTATGGAAAGTTCAAATCGGATATTCTTGTTTTTTCTTATATTCTGGAGTTGCGTAATTCCATGTCAAATCGACCAATAGTTCGACCCCTTTCAATTTCGATGAAATTTGCTCAGAAGTTTTCTTTTATCATAAAACGAAGTTCCACCAAAGGAATTAAATTAAAAAAATTTGTTTCAAAAGTTAAGCAAAATTTTACCATTTTTTCAATTTGTTAATTTTATTGTTTCAATATCTCGAAAACTATTATAGTTACGAAAAAATCCTTATGGGTTAGTCTTAAAAAAAATGTATTACGAAAAAACAATTTGAAAAATAATGAATTTGCAGAATTTTGAATTTTTGTAAATCGTGAAAATCCACGATCAACATTAAATTTTTGGTTCAATTTTTTTTATGTAATACCTTGTACTGAGCTTAAAAGATCAACAAAAGATCACACAGAATTTTTGAATTTTGGTAACAAAAAAAAAATTTTTTTCCTCTAAGTTAAGGAAAGTTGAGAAATCATGTAATTTTGTAATTTTGAACAGTTTTACCGCTTAATTTTACTTAACTTGATTGAATTTACGCTCTACTAAATAAATAAAAACGCAAATTCAATTATGTTTCTGTTTTGACATTCCTAAGTCATTAATTAAAATTTTTACTGCTCAAAATTACACAATTACATGATCGCTCAACATTACTTACCTTAAAGATAAAAGAAAAATTTATTGCCAAAATACGAAAATTCAAATTTTTGAAAAAAAACGCCATTCTGAAAATTTCAGATTCTCTCAAGATCAGTACAAGGTATCATATTTAAAAAAATTGAACTAAAAATTTAATGTTAATCGTGGATTTTCACGATTTTTAAAAATTCAAAAGTCTCCTTATTCATCATTTTTCAAAATTTCTTTTCGGCATATTTTTTTTTTCGTAGTCCCAAGTATACTCTCTAAGACGAACTCAGAACGATTTTTTCGTAACTATAATAGTTTTCGAAATATTAAAAGAATAAACTTGAAAAAATGATGAAATTCTGAATTTTACATAACTTTGGAACAACATTTTTTTAAATTTTTTTTCTTTGGTAGAACTTCGTTTTATGATAAAAGAAAACTTCTGACGAAATTTCATCGAAATTGAAAGAGGTCGATTTGACATAGAATGACCCAGTTACTTTTGCTTATAACCGATTCCTGCAATTATGATAATTAATTTGGCTTATTTGGATGATCATAGATATTTTTTTTCCACTGCAATGGAACGTTGACTTTAGAGATTAGTATAAATATATTATATACACCAGTATCGAAATAAGTTAGCATACTTGTTGATTATCATGACAACGACGCCTAGCAACGCTCTATTCATCGGCAAACCGAAATTAAACGCGAAAAATCATGTGATTCTCGATTTCGATACACGAATAGAATTTTACAAGTGCAGCAAAATTCGCCAACACACGAGTAATATGATTTTTCGAAGCGAGGTGCATTCTTTTATCGCGCTGCATCAATGATATATAAATCGGGGGAAAGAAAATAAAAAATTGTGTGGCTCGTAAAAACACCGAAATCCGAGTGAGCGAGAAAGGGAGACAAAAGTGGAATCATTCCAGAGACTTTTTTTTATCGCTGAAACACTGGAAGAGCGACTGCAATTTTTTTTTTTGCTAACGTTGCATCTAAAGTTCTGCACGTGGAAATCGTGAAACAAAAACCGAGATTGTCAGTACGTGAATGAGCAATGGGGCAAAAGGAACTTCTTTATGGGCTCTTGCAATCTCTGTCAATTCTCGCCTTCGCAAATGCAGGTACAAATATCCACGGATAATTTTTTTTTTCCCTCTAAACTTTGAGGTATCACTTAATCCCTTCCTTCGAATATCACTTTGAATGTTTTCTAAAGTGTTGGGAAAGAGTAGAGAAAATTGAAATTCATGCAACTTAAAAATTGCCTTTGATACCAAATCAAAAAGTGGCGCAAAATTAAAAACAGTGGGTCACAAATGTTGGGCATAATTTTTCTTAGAACGGCCAGAGTGATTTTCTTATTGTTTATTTATTTTTTTATACATAGTCGAGTAGAGATTAAAATGTTTTTCAAAAAAATCCGAAAAATCATTCTAAATATGAACCGAACGTTAATATTCTAACCAACGTGAATTTTAATTTGTTATTTTTTTAATTCAAGATTTCATTGGGAAGTCTTTGGACAACTGTGTCAGTTTTGACATGAAACGTATCCAGGAATACATCTCGACGTTGGATACGCCGGATTTTCCATCGAATTTCCCTCATCATCAAGAAGAAGAAATGGAAGAAAATCTTCGGCCATTCGGTGTCATCAAGAACGATTGGATGAGACTAAATTTGCTGCGCGATTCTCTGCCGGAAAATTCGGAACTCAGGACAAAGTTCGATAATATCTTCAGACTTTTGCTGGTCGCGCACGATCGAGCAAAGAAGTTTTCACGTTCTTTAGAATCTGAAGAATCCCGGGATAATTTAACGACAAAAACGACATTATCGCCCTTCAAAGCAGAGACAGATGTGAGTAAACAAGAAATTTATGAGACGAGTCCAGTTACTGTAACCGAGGAATTCTTGAGTTTAAATGAACCGCATGAAAAAGTAAGGGAAAATTTGAAAATTCTCTCGGTCAATTCCACTAACGGTAATGTAACGGATGAAACGAATGATGCAATTACAAATTCAAGCACTTCGTTGCTGAAGAGTCTGGCAAATTTTACAAATTTGTCGATTGAAAAAGGCAGCAATGAAGCAATGGTAGAAAATACAAGTCAACGACCAAATTACAATGATGAAGAAAAAGCTTTATCTCAGCCAAATTGCGAAACTACGGTAGAGAATACAAGTCATCAATCGAATTACAGTGATGAAGAAAAAACTACATCTCAGCCAAATGGCGAAACTACTTTGGTAGAATCTTCAACGGTTTTTCAAGGGTTGAGTTCCATTTTGGGTCTAAATGGGCCGATTCTTCATCAATTTGCAAAAATGCCTGTTTCGGTCAGCACAACGACATCCGATGATGAAAATGACTCAAGTTTGAGTCACAGAAATTTCATTTCATTTCCCGACGAACTAATCTCCACCGCAGCGTCAATTCTACCGCCGAAAAGTACCGATGAAGAATCCGAATTTTTATCGAATGATTTTACTTCGAGCACAGAGTCGATTTTTGATGATAAAATGGAGAAAGTGAAGTCTATCAGTGACTTTTTTGAAGTTTCTGAAGTTTCAGATCAATCTCTGAGCACCACTCCAAGAGAAAAAGAATCAACTTCGATAAAGATGGAGGATCAAAGGACTATGTCGACTCTTTCATTGATCATCAAAACTCCGCTGGAGATTTTAACGAAAACAAATTTTTCGGAATCATCTTCTAATGAAATAGATTCAGCAAAAACCATTTTGGATACTCAGAATGATGTTTCGTCACTGCCGTCATCAATGCCAACGAATTCGATTAAGCAAACTATGATTCTTGAAGAATCATCCACAATGTTTGGCGATTCAACGACACGAAGATTATCTTTGATGAACACTCCGCATGATGAAGTATTACTATTGAGAAATCAGGAGATTAATGGTACTTCGTCGAGGCAATTTTCCTCTTCGGAAGAATATTCTTCAACAGCGGAAGTGAAAGATACAAGAGTGGAAAGGACGACGATCCCAAGCGAAGAAATTGTTTTTTCAAAAGAGCAGGGAATCGATAATAAATCGTGGAGTCAATCTTCGACTCCGGAAGAATATTCGTCAACAGCAAAATTGACAAATACTCCAAACACAGAAAGACTGACGACGATTCCAAGCGAAGAAATTTCACTCTCAGAAGAGCAGTCAATTGATAATAAATCATGGACTGAATTTTTGTCTTCGGAAGAATATTCCTCAACAGCCAAATTGACCGATACTCCAAACACAGAAATTTTGACGACGAGAGAAGAAATTTTAATCTCTGAAAATCAGGAGATCTATAATTCCTCGTGGACGAAATTTCCGTATCCGGAAGAATATTCTTGGTCAACGGAATTGACAAATGCTACAGCAACAAGAACGGAATCTTCGTTTACGGATTCCATTGAAGAATCAATATTGCAAAACCAAGAGATTCATAGAAAGTTCTGTGAACCAATTTCAGAACCTGATGAAAAAGAACAACCGACAATAACAATTGATCATTCGAGCACCGAAAACCAATCATTGAAAACAACTCCGATCGAAGAACCGTTATTAACAGCGCAAACATTGAAAGAAAGAACAGAAGAAGCTTCTACTTTTTCCTCTAAAGAAGATCTGACGCAAAGTTCATTGAATGCAGATTTTGTAACAGAGCTTATTAAAATGGATATGAAAAAATCCTCCATGATAAATTCAAATGATGAATTAACCACGAGCATAGATCCAACTGTAAAAAGTAATGAAATAAAAACAATCCAAGATGAGGAAGAGCATATTTCAAGCAACAGCCAATCTTTGTCACAAACATTCACCAGTGACCCAACAATTGTCATCACTGAAAGAAAATGCATCGATTGTACGGAAAATCCTGAATCTCAAGAGAAAATATTGACGGAGAATTCATCTGCAAAATATTCAACGAAATCAGATCAATCGGAGGAAAAAATCTCGACGAGAGTCTCTTTCGATGAGGCCTCGAAAAAAATGATAACAGAAGCGACAGAATTTTCGAAAGAATGGCAAAATCCGAACACGACGGAAAAATCAAGGAAAAAATTGGAAAATGAAAATTTAAAGACAAACGCCCAAAGAAATGAGACCGAAAATTTGAAGGAAGACAATGAGAAACCGTTGGACTCTTCAGGAAAATGGACGAAATCAAATTTCGTGAAGAATCCTTTGCATAACAGCAGATCGGTGAATAATCATATTTTCCATTATTACAAACATGCCTCGGACGATTCTGCATTGGAAGATGATGATTCCGAATCACCGAGAATAATTCTTTACGAATCGGGCGTCGGGGCGATTAATCGAAGCGTTTGGATGCCACAAATTGACAAAAGACCACCAACTGGAAATAGGATTTGGCATCTTGGCAACTTCAACAAAAATGTTGAATCCAACGGACATGAGGAAGATTCAAGATCCACGCAAACGAATATCGATATTCCAAAGAAATCGATCAACAATAGCGAATGGCCTTTTTCAGCTCGAAAAAATACATTGAGATCGCGAAAGCGAGGAAGCGCGAACGCAGATATTGAGAAACAATTTCGATGGTTTTATCGACAAGCTGGACAATCCGATCATGTGGGATCAAGGTAAATTTTCATTGACGAAAAATTTTATTGTGGCTTTTATAAATATATTTAATACTCAATGATAATAATTTGATAATTTCTTAAATATATTTTTTCCACCCGCAATTTTTCGTTTTATAGGGACAATGAGAAAGACGATGCACAAATAAATGTCCGGTGTTAAAATTCACATCCATGATAATGTTTTTTATTTCTGTGAATAAAAATGCAATATTGTATTTGTACGATGTAAATTAATTTGATACTATAATAAGGCTGATCTCAAGATTGATTGATAAATAAAAAAATGCGAAAGAAAATGAGTAAATTGGTGGTAATTTATTTCAATCTGATAAGACTAATTTGCTATAATCGCTGCGAGGGAGAAAAAAATTGGTTCGTAGGTTTTTGAGTTCTGAGTCCAGACTCCAGATGGAAAGATAAAAGTTCTCGAGATTTTATGGGTTAAAAGTTTTCCATATCAAAAAGAAGTTCTTCGATGCTGCACTTTTCAAGTAGTGGCTGCGGATAGACACCGAGGACCTGAAAATCAATGCCAATAGGCATTCCTGATGTAAAATCAGAGTAAGTGTCTAAAAATGAGAAAGCAATGTGCTAATTTCAATTTTTCTGGAATTAGTCTAGAACATTTTTGTATGCCATTTTGCGGGAAGTCAACGTAAATGAATTTAACAAACGGAATTTTAAAGGGGAAGAATTCGGCTTCATTTCCTGTTTTTTAAATTAATTTTACAATTTGTTTTCAAGATTTGGACTCTATTTTGAAAACAACTGTTTTTCGCCTTTTTATTCCCTCTCTTCAGGTGCATCCATCTTCTAGAGGACATTTTTTAATACATTTTTACGATTGGATTTATAAAGGGGAAATTTTGAGCTCCAATTTTCTTTTCTTTAAACTTTGAACGATTTTTTTTTTCGAAAGTTATTCTGTTTTTTGTGAAAAAATAGGAAATTTGTAAAATCCCGTATAACTCGGAAGCTAAGAAGATTCATGAAAACTTCAAGATAGCAAAAAGTTGCGTCTGTTTTCGTTGAGTTCAGATAAATTTTTTCAGATTTTTTTTTTCAACATTTTTTTTCTCATTTTCTGGGTCGTAAAATGTCGATGTTAAAAATTTGGAAAAAAATTTGAAAAAAAATTCCAATGTGTTAAAAATGGTAAAATAAAGTATTTTCCTTTCTTGACATTTTATCAATAACCCCGTAGTTTTGTAGTTATGGTAATTGAATTATCTGAGCATCGACTCAAAAAATGAGAAAAAAAATATTTGAAAAAAAAATTCTGAAAAAATTCCTCTAAACTCAACGAAAACAGACGCAACTTTTTGCTATCCTGAAGTTTTTCATGAATCCTCTTTGTTTTCGTGTTATATGGGATTTTTGAAATTTCCTCTTTTTTTCACAAAAAATAGAATAACTTTGGGAAAAAAATCGCTCAAAGTTTTTAAGAAAAAGAAATTGAAGTTCAGATTTTCCTCTTTATGAATACAATCGTAAAAATGTATTTAAAAAATTTCCTTCAGAAGATGAGTGTATAAAACAGTTGTTTTCAAAATAGAGTCCAAATTTGAAAATAAATTTTAAAAATACAGGAAATGAAGCCGAATTTTTCCCCTTTAAAATGCCGCTTGTTAAATTAGTTTACGTTGACTTCCGGCGAAATAGCATAAAAAAACGTTCGAGACCTTTTTTGAAGTTTTTTCCGGAAACTTTTCGCCGAAAATGTAAGTTGTATTCAAATCACTGGGCTCTATCGACTGATCTCTTCACAATTTCAAATTTGTGACAATATTTAAATCTCTTATATTTCAAAGTACCCGCGCTGCAAGCTCCGTCGGTAATAAGCCGCAAAATAATCTGTCACAAAAAACCAAATCAAATTGGAAAAGTGAAAACAAAAAGATTGCCGAAATCCGACTGAAACGCGTGTCGTCTGCTGTGCTCCGAAGAAATCAAATATCTACTTTCAATTGAAATCAAATATCTGCGTTTTCAACTTTGCATTGCATAATCGATACTCAAATATATAAACAGCGATAATAAGGACGAGAAGTAAATCATGTTCAATCGAAGTATTTGGCAGATACGAAAAAATCTTTTCCCTTTATTATCATTATCGCCTCGCTGCTTCACGAATAAATTCGCAAGTTCCAATGGTCAAAGATTTTTTCAAACTTCGAACTCCGATAAGAGTGAGTACTTTTCTGGCTTTGCAACATTCTGTCTGTCATCGTTAATTAAATGGTTCGAACGATCAATTCATGAGAAACAAAAAAATCGACGCTCTAGATTAAATGCATATGTATTGACAATAACATCCCGTTCTGTCATATGACAGCTCTACTCTACCCGAAAAACTTCTAACCTCAAAAAAACTCTCGAGTCTTCTTAACCTCAAAATATGTTAGCTCTCGTAATCTGCGCGATCTTAAACACGCGAATTCTCTTCGCAGAACAATCATATCGTCATTTTTCAACTTCCACCAGTTTATCAACCGAAACGAAGGAAATGGACGGTGCGGGAGATCAAAAGATCTTGAATGCCGATTACGAAGAAGTTGTCAAAACCCAGAAGGAAAAAGACGCTCTCATAATAGACGTCAGAGAACAAACTGAGATAAACGAAACTGGAAAATTACCCGGCAGTATTCATATACCCAGTAAGAGTCTTATTTTTTTACATCAAATTATCAAAGTCCAATACATTGTCTTTTGATGCAGTGCTGAAATTTAGCCATTGATAAAATAGCCTTTTATCCTAGTGGGCGATGTAAAAAATTCTTTAGCGACTCTGTCGGATGAAGAGTTCAAGAATAAATTCGAAAAATCGAAACCGCACAAGAATACGAAGATCATAGTGAGCTGTAGATCAGGAATGAGAAGCGCCAAAGTTCAGGAGGAAATGCGTAAACTGGGATATGAAAAGTGAGTAAACTTGAGAAAAAAATGTAAGAAATACGCGAAAAAAAGACCCAGCGGAAATCACAGCATAAAATGGATACAAAATAGAGTGACGTATTTAATTTTCCACTAGAACAGAGTAATGTAGATCCTTTCCTACAAAAATGATGACTTTCCAGTAAAAAATGTCTACTGTAGAATTTAAATGAGATCACTGATTTTGTTTCTACACGTAAACTGCAAGGGTTACAATCAGAGTTGTAAATAATACATTACTTTGATAATGCATTACTGTATTTATTACCCATTACACTACATAATGTGAAATGGATAAGTGTACCATTACAAAATACAAAAGTAATGTGTAATGAATGTGTGTGCCATTACAAATAAAAAAAGTAGTGTGTAATGGATGCATGTTCCATTACAAATATAAAAAGTAATGTGTAATGTATGCATGTTCCATTACAAATAAAAAAAGTAATGTGTAATTGATGCATTTGCCATTACAAATAGAAAAATTGCAGTGCTCATATTAGAAACTTGCACATTGCTGTCTCATTATTTTATTTTGCTCACTAAAAGTTCATCCGAATTATCACAAATGATCCATAAAGTTTAAAAATAAAAACAAAAAAACAGACAGTTGATCGTTAAATATGAATGCGAAAATGTACTCAACCCCAAAAATTATCCAACTATATACTAAATAATGTGCATGTTCTTCTTTTTCAACTTTATGGATCATTTGTGATAATTGTGGATGAACTTTTAGTGAGCGAAATAAAATAATGCAACAGCAATGTGCAAGTTTCTAATCCGAGCACGGCAATTTTTCTATTTGTAATGGAATATTCTCCACTGCAAATTACTTTTTTTAAAATTGTAATTTGTAATGGAACGTGCATACATTATACATTACTGTTTTATTTGTAATGGAACACGCATCCATCATACATAACTTTTTTTTATTTGTAATGGGACATGCATCCATTACACATTACTTTTTTAATTGTAATGGAACATGCATCCATTACACATTACTATTTCCATTTGTAATGGAACATGCATGTATTACACATTACTTTTTTTATTTGTAATGGAATACTTGTCCAATACACATTGTTTAAAGGAATGGGTAATGCATTACTTTTACATTACTATTTTCACAACTCTGGTTACAATGTACACTGTATTGAATAGAGTGATTCATTAAATTTTACAGTGTGACGCTGTAAATGCACTCTTCTTTCGACAATTCATGACATCTGTGCACACTGAGATTTTGACAGTGTAAACTGGCTTAATTACAATTTGGTATGTGAATAGATCAGTGTTTCCAGTAAACAATTTCTACTGACACTGTATCTTGGATTATGCGTTCCAGTAAAAGAAACAGGGTGGCTTGAGTCCAAAGAGGATAGTGTAGAAACTGTAATAATTTATTTTCAGCTCACTGCATTTTGAACAGTGTATTTCAGTAAATATCGCTGTGCAATTACTCGAGACCAATGCGAACTGTTCAATCCCTGTATTTTTTAATGTTTTTTTTTTCGTTTAAAGTTGATTAGAGAATGGAACATTTTTGTTTTCAGTGTCTACAATTACAACGGCGGATGGCTGGATTGGGAAAGTAGACAGAAGGTGTGATAGGAATCAAAGAAAATGATAAAAAATGAACAAAAAAAAAAACGTCCTGCATAATTTGTAATTATCCCGAAGTATAATTAGTCAAGAAATCGTTTACAATATCTCTAATCTTCATTTCGAGTTTTTCAATATTTACATTTGTCGCCTTCAAATGACGCGTTATAATTGATAACTACCGACGTGTTAAATTAAAATCCTTCTTGGGTCACACATTGTGATGTGGAAAAAATGTATTCTTTTTTTTTCGTAACTATTTATTCTGCTCCTGGGCCAACTTTTGATGTACCATTTCGCGAAATTGTCCCAATATAAGATTCTCCCTCTTTTGTCTTTCCTCTTTGCTGAACATGGCGAGAGCGCGTTTCTCGTCGGCCGAATATATTTGATTTTCCTTTCGTATACGTACAGCCTCCATTCGTCTGTGTCTACTTCCGCTCATCACGTAACCCACAGACTCGTAAGACGCTATTTCGTCGGAGGTCAAGCCAATTTCACCACGTCTCGGTATTCTCTTACCCTCCGCTACGTAAGCCGCCATTGCCGCGCCTTCTCCGGGCAACAAAGCTTTTCCAAAGTCTTTCGCTGATAATGTCACGTGCTGCTTCTGTATCGGACCCACCACACCATCCTCACCGCTCTCTTCCGAGCTCGAACTCCTTTTCGCCCTCTTTCGCACCGTTAACGCTGACTTTTCCACCCACTCAACCTTCTCGTCACCTAAATTTCCTTCCGCCTCGTCGTCGTCGGAACTGCTCTCAGAGTGCTTTCTCTTTCGTTTCTTCTTTCTCTTCTTTTCCTTTTTCGCTTTTTTTTCCTTCTTCATTTTTTTACTCTTCTGCAAAACAATAAAGATTTTTTTCTTGCATTTTTGGGAATTTCGCGATTATGATTGAGTGTAGCTCGATTGGAATTAGTTGATGAAATTTTGCAAAAATTTTGAAATTTTCAAAGAATTGTTTCATATTTCCATATTTTTTTTGCTATTGAGCTTGTTTTTCCATAAATATGGGAGGTGATTGGTATTGGACTATGAAAGAATTCAGTCTTCGAAATACTTTTTTAATGTTTAAAAAAATGCTCGTGAAAGTATATACAATAAATATTGAAGAAAAAATATTGTCACAACATGCGGAAACAATTTTTTCCAATATATACAGATGGTTTACATTAAACTGGGTAAGTAACATTTGAAGAGTATAATTGAATTACAAAATTTTATAAAAATTTGAATTTTTCATAATATCGCTAATTTTCCATGACTTTGGAATTATAGAACGAAATTTACAAAAATATAACTCCACTTGGAATTTTTGAGTGTAAATGGAGAATGAAAAGCTGTTTTTAATCAAATCTAAGCATTTTGTTGATGAATAGCAAATGTAATAACAATTGTTTCGAAAAAAAAAAAATTTTAGAAAATTGTGCAACTTACCTTTTTCTTCTCCTTCTTTTTCTTTTTCTTAACATTCATCAACATCTCGTCCTTGATCTTATTTGCTATTTCAATGTCACCATCCGAACTGTTCAGAAACAGGAAAAAAATTCAATCAAAATTAAAATTAAATTATTGTAGTATTATTCGATTGATCAAAGAATAAATTCATTCAAAGAAATAATGACAAAACATGCTATTCATGTGCATCCGGATAAAATATTCTGAAGTTTGCATCGTTTTAATGCAACGAAAATAATTTACTTTTTTAAAAATTCATTAGTTCTAGCAAATTTTCGAAATGAAAAATCGTTAAATATATTTTAGGGTCTTTATTGAGGATTTGAAATTCGAAATGCAGAAACAAAACACAAATGTCATTAAAAATGAATTTAAAAAATTAGTTTTCGTTGTAATCCAACGAAGCCAACTTCAACATCATGAAAAAATTTATTAGCAACATCAAAATACCATATTTTCATTTATTAGAAAATTTATTCCAATTATTTTTTTAAATTGTATCTTGGCTTTTGCGTTAAAAAATTCAAAGTAAAATAGGAAATATTTCTAGCACTTGGAAGTTTCAAAATTCCAAATGGCGCAGATGAACTTTTTACTCTCTTCGCTTGTTAGTAAAAACAGTTTGATCTTCGAATGATTTTATATCCGTGTAGTATTATGACTGTAAAAAAATGAGTCTTCTTCGCTAAAGATAATTGTTCGTTGCTACTTTAGTTTGTCCCCATTTCTTGAAAAGACATCTCTTCCTAGGTTATGTTTGTCAAAATATCTGACGCGCAGTATTTTCACATTTTTGGTAACTCGAATTTTTTTAGAATTGTTTGATAATAAAATAAGGATTATCAATTAAACTTACTCTTCAAGTCGCAGTGGAGATTTTCCCCACGCTCGATCGATGCTTCGCAAACCGATTTCTTCGCGTTCTTGACATCTCGAATCCATATCCATTGTGAATTGATTTTTGGATATTTTCACGAATTTTCGAAATGTCAATCCTCAAGCTGACGTCCAAACTTCGGTATCAGGATTTAATCTTCATATTTAATTTGCAATGGAACTTTTTACTCACAATCCTCTCACTTTCACTTACAGTTTTATTACATTGCGATAATGCAGAGTAAACAAAACATACGTGCATTCATCGCGCCCATCACCGACGGATGACTTAACTTCACACTTCTTACGATAGAGGTCACTACACACCACTGTTTTCGTTCCCTAAAATGCAGCTTGGGAGCGCTGTGTGTAGGTCTCGCAGGAAACGGAAATTTTTGTCTGCTAGAAATCAAAACAACTCAGCTGGTCCGATCATGGCCGGTAGTTATAAGAATTTCATAAAATTATTGGATTCTTGGCCACTCGACAAGTCAAAAGCAGGAAGGTAAGCCTTTCATCAATTTTTTGTAATACTAGAAATGCATGAATTCGACACGTAGAGTTACTTCCTCAATGGATATTTCACTATATATGTTTTAGAGGTTATGTTTCGGAAGTCTAATGTTCACGTTTTGTTTAACATTGTTTGAGACTCTTAAAATTATTTTGAGAACGTTTTTTTCACTTGGCAATTAGCTTATCAATTCCAAGGGTTTTTCAAATTGCTGATTAGACTGCGTTAAATTTTTAACAATCTATCTCACTATACATAAATAATACGAGAAATCCTTTCTTCAAATTGCGTTCTGCGTCGAGTTTTTTGAATCTTTTCTCTAGAAAGTGGATCCTGTACAAAGGAAATCACTATTGATATTTGTGAAAAACTGCATTCTTGATAATGTCTAAATTCGAATATCCTAAAATACTTTTGTTTATATATATTTTTTTCAATAGGGATCTTGGACAGCACATACGGGATCAGGTGAAAATAGCATTTTCGAAAGGGGAAGTTAACACGCAGATAGATCAGGAACAGTGCGATCGTTATTACTCAAGTTTGAAGAGGCTGTCGACGAATTATTACGGAAACCGTTACGTCCGTGTTTACAAGGAGACCGCCAGCGGTTTGACCGCGGAGCAGTGTAACTTGGCGCTGAGTCCTGAGTACGAGGAATACTTCAAGGAGGAGGAATTGGGTTTCTTCAAGAGACGTTTAACAAAGCTCAAAAATAAATATGGCACTCCGGCTGTTAAGGAAGATTAAAAACGTAGGATCATGGAAAATTGGACGTTTTCATAGCACAAGCGCACAAATCTCGTCTCACGATGATATCGACGAGAAATCGACCTCGAGGAAAAAGCCTCACGTGCCGGTGATGGTAAAAGAAACGTTGAAATATCTCGAGGCATCGCCCGGCGAAACTTTCGTCGATATGACTTTTGGCTCTGGTGGTCATTCCACAAAAATATTGGAATCCACGCAAAACACAAGGATCTTCGCTCTTGATCGTGATCCCGTGGCTTACGAACACGCGATAAAACTGTCCGAGAAATATCCCGGACGAGTTGTACCGCTGCTGGGTTGTTTTTCCGAATTGCCGAAATTGTTGCGCGCGCACAAAATAACGGCCAATAGCATCGACGGTTTTATCTTTGATTTTGGCTGTTCGTCGATGCAATTCGACGTCCCGATAAGGGGTTTCTCCGTCGCTAAGAATGGACCGTTGGACATGAGAATGGATGGCAAACGTTGTCCGGATGCGCCGACAGTTGCGGATGTTCTTGCTCGCGCACCGGAAGAAGATCTCGTGCGCATAATAAAGGTCAGTGTTGGGCAGCAAAAATTACTTTTGTAATTTCATTACTCGAAATTAAAAATTACTAGGATTAATAGTAGTTTTTTCGCCGCCCATTAAAATTACTCGAAATAATTGGAATTTTTTTCTCGGCCATTAAAATTACTCGGATTAATTCCAATTTTTTTGTCGTCCATTGCAATCAGTCGAATTAATTGTAATTTTTTTTCCCCCATTACAATTACTCGAATTAAATTTTTTTTTTTCCCATTACAGTTACTCGAATTAATTGTAATTTTTTTTCCCATTATAATTACGCAAATTGTAATTTTTTCGTTGCCCATTACAATTACTTAAGGAATTAGTAATTTTTATTTATCTCGCGCTCGTTCACTCGCACTCACATTTATTCACTGGCATTCACTCACAATCACTCGCCCTTACACTCATTCACGTTTACTCACCCCTATTTACTCGCATTCAATTTTATTACAATAACTTTAAAGTAATTTTGATGTCGTTTAAATCCATTACAATTATCAAAAGTAATTTTATTGTTTTTCAAACTCATTACAATTACCTAAGTAATTTCATTGCTTTCCGAATCCATTACAATTACCTGAGTAATTGTAATGCTTTTTGAATCCATTACAATTACCGACAGTAATTTTATTGCTTTTCAAATCCATTACAATAATTGAAAGTAATTTGTAATTGGTACACTGAGAGAAAAAATTATTGAATTTGAGAACATGAGTTTATTTATTAAATGAAAGTATTAATTCGATTATGTATTTGTTGAACCAAGAAAATCACTCTTCATTTAAAAAAATATTTTCACGGATCTATTACTCCATTATATTAAACTCTTAATTAATAGTAACAATTAAATGCATGATAGATTTGATTGAATTTGTATTCATTGGATCAATTACATTGATCGCATCATAAACATGAGATTATTTGGATCTAAAAAATGACTTCAATACGAAATTATTTTTTTCGAACAAAATTATTTCTTTGCAATAAATTCATCATTATTTTACTTCTAAAACTATTTCTGTAGTATTTTCAATATTTATTAGATATAAAATTGATTGTGATTATTTTAAAAGAAGCTGTAGTAAAATAAATAACACATTATTTTATTCCAATAGAATATTTGTTTGGAATGATTAAATTTTTATTTCCTTCAAGCAAAGAACTATCATTTCTATAGTATACTTTAATAGTATACATAAATTGTTAAAAATTAAAAAACTGGTTTTTTAAATGTTTTCTTATATTCGAATCTTCATAACTCCTAATTTTTTTCAAGTGCACAGTATTAGTCAATAGCGTAATAGGTAGTGTGTTAGGTAGTTAGGTAGGATAGGTATGATGGTAGGTAGGGTCGAGGGTTTGAATCTCAGTCGGACAGAGAAATTAGATCTGAGAATTCGCGCAGATTTGTCTTTTTTTCTATTTATCTCTTTTTGGGGTCACTAAACTATGCATATTAAATTATTTAGCAACGGCTATATATTTTTTATAAAATATTTAGCAACAATTAATAAACACGCATTTGATTGAATCAATCATTTTTTCTGTTGATTGGACTAATTAATTTGTTGATTCAGCAAATTTTTTTCTCAGTGCTTTCTGTATTAAAAGACACGCATGTTTTGAATGATTAAATGTGTTCTTGATTCAAACAACATATTACATATAATTGATAACATATTGTTAGATTCAAGTAAATTCGTTAATGGAACAGAAATTTATGGAATTGACTGAAAAAAATGAACCAAGTAAATATATAAGGGAACCAATCTAATATGTTTTGGCAAATAATGAAAAAAATTATTTTTTGCCTTCAAAACTTTATTTCATTGGGGCTAGTAATTTTTTCTCTCAGTGTAATATTTAATTACAATTTTGTCGAACTCTGATAAAGGTTTACGGCGGTGAGAAGCAAGCGAAAAGAATCGCTCGGGCGATAATCGAGGCGCGTTATATGTTTCGACGTCTGGAGACGACCGAGGAACTCGCGAAGCTCGTGGAATCGGTGATGGACGACGACGTTGACGACGACGAAAACGAGGATTTCCGTACCGACAAACTCGGCAGATTCGCGCATCCCGCGACTAAGACCTTCCAAGCCTTTCGTATATTCGTCAACGACGAGCTCAACGAGATCAATTATGGTATCCTCATCGCCGAACGATATCTCAAAATCAGCGGACGCTTGATCACAATATCATTTCACTCGCTCGAGGATACGATCGTCAAGAGACATCTTTTTGGCAATATCAGCGATCATATGGTCAATGTCACTCCGCTCAAGTACTCGAATTACAATAAAGTTTACGATCAATTGGAGCTCGAAGCGATTACCGAAGTACCGTGGCTGATGCTCCACCAACACGTTCTCGTGCCAAGAGCCGACGAAGTTGACGAAAATCCACGCTCTCGGTCGGCTAAATTTCGAGCACTCATCAAAATCAAATGAGCCCGCGACCTGTTTATTTGTTTTTTCTTTTTTGTTCATCAAGATCACTCTTGTTTTTTGTTTGAATAAACATTCGCCATTGAAACCGAACGATTCGGACAAATTTTATTGTAACACGTGCGTATATACTTGTATTCGTTGAGTATGAAAAATATAGTAGATTTTTTCTCCGAGGAAGCAAGAAATGTTGTTTCCGTTGCTGTGGGGATGACGCGATCACGAGGGACTAATGTTTTTTTTTAAATACATAAGGTGAATCCGATGCTTTTAAAACAATCCTTCAATCTCGTCGGTCTCGCTGTTCCAGTTCATGTCGTAGATTGCAGGTCTCGTGGATAGACCCGGCATCATCAAAATCTACGGAACGAGCAATTTATTTAATATTCAAATATCTTCTGGTGGAATTAAAAAAAAAGCTGTTTAAATAGAAAATTTGATTCCTGAATCGTTTTTGTTTTTCAAGTTTACGAATCTTTGTCTATTAGCAGTCATTTTTTCACATAGCAAAAGTTCTGTTAATAGTCAAAACACGACTTTCATTATTTTGCTTCCTCATAAAGGAAGCTTTAAAATTTTTTTTCGAGATTTTTATGCCAATGTGTTCAAAATGTCTTAAAACATCGAGAAATGATATTTAGAAAAAATTTTCGCATGGATGTGTGTGTGTGTGTGTGTGATGTAAATAATTAATAACTCAAGAACGCTTCGAGATATCTAACGCTTGTTCAGCACGAATTGCGTTTCATTATAAAATTTGTTTGTTTTAATTCTAACGGGTGGTCAGATTTTATCGACTTTTTTTTAGTTTTGCAACAATGGCGTAAACGTTCTAACCTCTGCAAATTTCAAGATATTGCACTCAAACTTTGTATAAAATTAGTATAGCTATTAAGGTTGTTTGGTATTGAATTTGGTAAAAATCGATCGAAAGATTAAATTTTTCTGAAATTTTGAATTTTTTGAAAAATAGCGTAAACGCTCTAGCTTGCACAATTTTCAAGATATTCCAGTGAAACTTTGTAAGGAACTAGTATAGCTGTCAAAGTTGTTCGCTATTGAATTTGGCGAAAATTCATTGGGGGTTTAAAATTCTATGAAATTTTTAATGTTTTGAAAAATAGCATAAACCCTCTAACTTGTGCAATTTTTAAGATATTGCACTGAAACTTTGCACAGAGCTAATATAGCTATCGAGGATGTTCGTTAATAAATTTGACGAAAATCGATCGAATGATTAAAGTTTTATAAAATTTTAGTTTTTTTTTTTAAATAGCGTGCTCTAACTTTCGGTAATTGCGAGATAAAAACCCAAACAAAAAAAGTAATGTGTAATGGATGCATATTCCATTACAAATAAAAAAGTAATGTGTAATGGATGCATGTGCCATTACAAATAAAAAAAAGTAATTTGCGGTGGATACTGACATTTTTTACGCATTCAAAATAGTGATCGAGGTTGTTCGCCATTAAATTTGGCAAAAATCAAATTTGGCAAGAAGTAAATTTGAAAGAATTTGGCAAATTTGCCAATTCGATAGTTAACAAAGCTTCCTTAGGAAGCAAAATTTGTTTGCCATACTTTGTGATAAAGGAAACTGTGTGAACTATGAATAAAGATGAGGAAGCAATGTGCAAATATCCAATTTGAAGGGTTTTGTTTTTTAAGTTTACGAATCTTTGTCTACTAGCACTTTGTCTCCGTTTTTACATTCAACTTTAATTATGCTTTGTGTTTTTGCAAATTGGACATGAACGAAAATGCTGATTTACCTCTCCGACCATCGGTACCACGAATCCAGCGCCAGTGGAGACGAAAATATCAGTTATATTGAGAGTGAAACCGGTGGGTGCACCTTTAATAGTTGGATCACCGGTCAGGGAGTTTGAAGTTTTTGCCATGCACATAGGATACTTGTCGTAACCGAATTTATTGTATTCCACGATCGTTTTCTTCACCTGAAAACAACAAAAAATATCGAGGTTGCTCATTCAAATCTATTCGAAGGGACTATTAGATTCAATACCAATTATGCTTGATTCTCGGTGTAATATTACGAATTTTTACGATTTTCTTTTTTTAACCAACCATTTTTCTGGGTGGGAGTCGAAAAACCTAAAGATCAAAATTCATAATGACCGAAATTCAGAAAATCGGATACCCGAATACTATTACCAACGAATAGTCTATCGATCATAATTTAAAATTCCCAAAAAACCATAATGTTATATTACTTTTTCACAATTTATGCAAATATGCAAAGTATGTTTATACCGAAAACTTTTTTTCAGATTTAAAATCAGCAAACATATCTAAATACGAATTGTATGACACCCGCAGATTCAAATTCCAAAATATCTCATTTCCTAACAAGCATTATCACAATGGAGAAAAATTTCGAACATCAATCTATCGATACTAAAAGATCAGATAGTTCAAAATACACAAACTGAAAATCCCGAAACATCGACCCAATAAATGCCACCAGAAATGATCGTCCATTTCTGGTGCCTACAATTTGATCAGTCGGTATTTTGACCATTCGATATTTTGAACATTCGCTATTTTGACCATTTGCTATCCCAGTAATTTTGTACTTTCAGTTCGGTATTTAAATTTTCGGAATTTTGACATATGTTAGAATGAGTTCTCCGATTCATCCGGTTTATAGAATTTGAACAATGCGCCTTATTGGCTCTTCGACAATTTATTTAACCTACCTTTTATTTATCTAGTTGTGAGACTTTCATACATTCATTTTCTGCATTTCTCAATCTCTCCTTTATTAAGCTTTTATATAATGCACGTGCGAATTATTAATTTTTGGAATACATAAATTTCTGAATTTCGGTCATTATGAATTTTGATCTTAAGGTTTTTCGACTCTCACCCATTTTTCTAAACTTTGGCATATTAGGTTTGATAAATCTGATTTAAAAAAAACTTCCTTTCGTACCTTGTCGGCGAGTACAACTTCACCAGCTCCGTACATCTCTCTTGCAATCACTTTAATCTTTTCCTCGATGCTCATGTTGTTATTATAAAGAAGCTTGAAGTTGTTCGGTTTGTTGCCTGCCGCTATTACAGCATCGGCCAATTCGAGAGCTCCTGCGCCACCTTTTGCCCAGTGAGTGCACACAACCGCGTCCGTTGCACCGCCCTTCAACGCTGCAGCCTTGACCAATTGCAATTCAGCTGGAGTGTCGGTCCTGGAAACAGGAAAAAAATATTTTAGCTCAATAATCTGGGAATTACAAAAATGGGAGTGTCTAAAAGCATGCTGAGAACATTTCTATATTTTTTATTAACTCAATTCCTTAAGCGATTCTTTTCAAATTCAATGCTTTTGTCGCTTGATGTATTTGCGCGAAAATAGAAATAGCAAAATTACAACGTTTACGAGAGTTTTTGAAAAAAATTTCAAAACCGAACTCCTGAAGGAATTGATAATTGTTTCGCAATTCCGACAAAATTTGCAGCGAATGAAGAAAAATGGATGATCTCTTGGTGCGTTACATTTGGACTCGATTCTGGCATTAAAAAAAACTTTCTTTATGGGGAAGCAAAATCAATATAAATTATGTAAAAACCCAAATTTGTTCTCTGTCACATTTTTAGTTTTCTTCATATATTAAACTCACGAGTGAACATTGATCGCAACGATAACGGGAACGCCAAATTTATTTCCGTTGCTAATGTGTTTCAAAAGATTTGGCAATCCTTTTTCGACGAGATCCAAATGTTCCTCGACGTATTCCTTCTTCAAGGGCGCTCCCGGTGTAACGGTCGGTCCACCACCGTGCATCTTTAATGCTCTTACCGTTGTCACGAGAACAATGGCATTGGGTACGTGACCGGATGTACGACACTTGATGTCGAAGAATTTTTCCATACCAATATCCGAGCCAAAACCAGCTTCGGTAACGACTATACCATCCGGTCCGACGAGTTTCAGTGCTATCGAATCCGCGATTATCGACGAACAGCCGTGGGCTATATTGGCGAATGGTCCTGCATGAACGAGAACGGGAGTACCCTCGATGCTCTGCATGAGATTTGGCTCAATCGCGTCCCTCATTAATACAGACATGGCTCCGGTCATACCCTTGGAAAAGGAAAAAAAAACAGGTCTTCAAACTCGCAAACTGAAGAAAATCATCAATCGGATTGGGAAATTAAATTAAGGCTGCGAATTGGATGCTGCAACTTATGTCTAATCTCGAAGTCGGGATCGCAGATAAAATTCGTGAAATCATCTTGATGTAAATTAATCCGGCAGTTGCTCCAATTAGAAATTCATCATCAAAAGTATGTTTGCATCGTTTGAAATTTAAAAAAAAAACAAATTTTTGACGTATTGCAATCAGAGTTGTAAATAATGCATTACTCTGATGATGCATTACTGTATTTATTACCCATTACACTGCATAATGTGAAATGGATAAGTGTACCATTACAAAATACAAAAGTAATGTGTAACGGATGCATATGCCATTACAAATTTAAAAAAAGTAATGTGTAATGGATGCATGTCCCATTACAAATTAAAAAAAAAAAATGCGTAATGGATGCATGTGCCATTACAAATAAAAAAGTATAATGTGTAATGGATGCGTGCTACATTACAATTACAAAAAGTAATGTGGAATGTATGTATGTTCCATTACAAATAAAAAAAGTAATGTGTAATGGATGCATGTCCCATTACAAATAGAAAAATTGCCGTGCTCGTATTAGAAACTTGCACATTGCTGCCTCATTATTTTATTTCGCTCACTAAAAGTTCATCCACAATAATCACGAATGATCCATAAAGTTAAAAAATAGAAACAAAAAAACAGAAAGTTCATCGTTAAATATGAAGTACGAAAATGTACTCAACCCCAAAAATTATCCAATTTTATATTGAACTTGTTGTTACCCGCTGTTACCCATAATTATAAGCAATCTAATAAAAATTACAAGTTACTGATACAAACCTTGTCGCTATATTGAATCCCTAAATAATGTGCATATTCTTTTTTTTTTAACTTTATGGATCATTTGTGATAATTGTGGATGAACTTTTAGTGAGCGAAATAAAATAATGAGACAGCAATGTGCAAGTTTCTGATACGAGCACGGCAATATTTCTACTTGTAATGGAATATTCTCCACTGCAAATTACTTTTTTTTTAAATGGAAATTTGTAATGGAACGTGCAAACATTACACATACTTTTTTATTTGTAATGGCACATGCATCCATTACACATTACTTTTTTATTTGTAATGGCACATGCATCCATTACACATTACTTTTTTATACGTAATGGAACATGCATACATTACACATTACGTTTTTTTATTTGTAATGGCACATACATCCATTACACATTACTTTTTTATTTGTAAGGGGACATGCATCCATTACACATTACTTTTGTAATTTGTAATGGGAAACTTGTCCAATACACATTGTTTAAAGTAATGGGTAATGCATTACTTTTACATTACTATTTTCAAAACTCTGATTACAATTGCAGACTTCAACATCACTAAAATTAAAAATTGATCCTTGTGGATTGTTCACTTTTTTTTTATTGTTATTAATTTGAAAAATTTATCAAGGACACTCACGAAGTCTTCGGCTGTGAGTGGAACGCCACTTTTGCTGAACCCAACAACAATCTCGCCCAATCGTCTCTTCATGTCCTCGGCATCGGTGGCAAGAGCAAGAATCGCCATGATCTCCGAGCCAACGGATATCCGGAATGATTCCTTGCGGGTTTTGTTCTTCTCCGTTGGACTCTGACCGATCGTTATTTCACGAAGAAAACGATCATTCAAGTCGACAACTTCAATGATAATAATTAATTAAAAATACTATTAGTATAAGTAAATCGATAAATAATTTTAATACTGTGAATTTTTTGTTTTTACTTTGTGTCCAGTTCTCCAGAGTCTTAAGCTTATCAGTGCTCACTCTTTCAAATTTAGAGACCTTAATTAATTTTTCATTTATTCATTCCTCCTCACCTCTGGTCCAAGTTATTCTTTCGGGATCAATGTCGAGCCTCGCGAATCTCGACTTTTCGTCTTCCGTTAGACTGTCCGGATCGGTTTTCTTAATTCCGAGCTTTTCCAAACGTCTCAATTGAATTTTCGAAAACTTTCTCACGCCTTTGATCGCCGGTACAAGTCTGTCGAACAGTGCCTTGTCGGTTTGCGTCTGCTCGTGAAAATATCTCGCGTCGATCTGCGCTGCCAGAAGATTGTTCGCTGTGCTCACAGCGTGAATGTCACCGGTTAAATGAAGATTGAATTCTTCCATAGGAATAACCTGAAAAAAGAAAATATTTTCAATCAATAACGGTAAAAATGTGACAATAAATGATCAATATCACCGATTGAATTAGGAGTAGTAGTAATTTTTTTAATTGAAAGATTTCACGCAGTAAAAATGTATTTTTTACATTTTGGAATTTCACGTTTTCTTCAAGTACAATTTCTATAGTATATAACGATCAATTTCTATATATGGGGCATTCCAAGTGAAATCGTGGGGTCATTTCTCTCGGGTCATCAGATCCTTGCATAACTTTTTTTTCACATTGATTCCACTTATAAAACAGCCTCATTTTTTAAAAGAATTTTCTTGCCACTCCTTCAGGTGGCGCAACGATCATTTTTGTGTAAAAGAAGGATAACTGAAAAAACACCATTTTTAAAATTCTGCAATTTTTTTCATAGATTCCAGGTAAAAAATACGTAATATCTATCATGATTAGAAAGTGGGATGCGGCTGCCTCGTATTTTTTAATAATTTTCTTTTTTTCAGTTTCTAAAAGAAAATTGAAACATCAATTCCTAATACCTCTTACATGAGTAAAAAAATAAAATAAAAATAAAACAAATCTTGGAAAATTTTCATATTTTGAAAAATATGCAAAATATTAAAATTTGCCAAGGTATGTTTTATTTTTATTTTTTTTACTCATGTAAGGGATATTAAGAATTAATTTTTCAATTTTATTTTAGAAACTGAAGAAAAGAATATTAATTAAAAAAATATAAGGCAGCTGCATTCCACTTTATAAACATGATAAACATTACTTGTTTATGACCCAGAATCTGTAGAAAAATTGCAGAATTTTAAAAAACGGTGGTTTTTAAGTTATCCCTTTTTATTGAAGTATTTTATTGAAAAAAAAGATTTTTCTCATTTGTTTAAAAGATGTGCAAGATATCAACATTTTCCAAGCCATATTTTTTTTTTACTCATGTAAGAGGTATTAAGAATTAATTATTTATTTTAGAAACTGAAAAAAGAAACTTATAAAAAACAAAATGAAGCAGCCGTGATTCTGTGAATCGCTCTAGTGTCCACAAGTTTTGCGATATCGGGTTAAAAAAAATTATACCGATAGTTTGAGTGAAAACATTGTTGGTATTGAATTTCGCGAAAATTGCTCAAGCGGTTCGCCATTTATAAAATTTTTATTTTTTTGGAAAAAGCGTATGATCGCTCTAGCTTGCACATATTTCGTTATATTAGGCTAAAAATTTCTATAGAGGTAGTTTAATGAAAGAAGTTACTTGGTATTCAATTTTGCAAAAATCGCTTGAGTCGTGCAATTTTTCTGCAATCGTGAAAAAAAAAATTGATCGAAAATTTTACGATACAAAGCTGCTGTTTTATTACTCCGATAACCAGAGGTAGTAAAAAAAAACTGGCAAATCGGAAATTTGCACATCGTTTCCAGAGTATTTTTCCGTGTTTAGAAAGCTTCCCCTACAAGGAAGCCAAAACTGTGACAGCTAACATTTACTAAAATTTGCTAACATTTCCTCATAGAGAAGGATTTGTAAATACGAAAAAATACTGAGGAAGCGATGTGCAAATTTCCGATTTGCAAGTTTTTTGTTCCGCATTACCTGGGCATATCCACCACCAGCAGCTCCACCCTTGACACCAAATGTCGGACCCATACTCGGTTGTCTCAGGGTGGCAAAAGAATTTATTCCCTTGTGCGCCGACAATGCCTGCACCAATCCCAATGTCGTGGTGCTCTTGCCCTCGCCGAACGGCGTCGGTGTTACACCGACGACAACCACTAATTTACCATTCTTCTGATTTTTCAATCTCTTGAGAACGTTTAGACTGATTTTTGCTTTTTTCGATCCATACGGACTCAGTTCGTTCACGGTCAAACCAATTTCCTCAGCGAGAATGGTAATTGGCTTTGGCTCCTGGGACCTCGATATTTCAATGTCGCTCGGTACCGGCACGCAAATATTTGGACGTAGAGCGCAAAGATTCCAACGATGGTCAAGCATCTTTTCAAGAGCGCGCTGAGCCGATATCACGGTATTTTTCATCAACATTGCAACGGTCATTGGGCCAACTCCACCGGGCACCGGTGTAATGTACGACGCCACTTTTACAGCTTCCTCATAGGCAACGTCACCCACCAGACGCGAGCCAGTTTTTTTCGTTGAATCTGTGAATAAATAAACTCTCCGATTGTTTCACATTTGTACAGGCATTTGTTCATACGTTCGTCGTATTAAAATATGATATGGAAAAAACGAATTCTGAATTGATATTTGAGTGATTCCACGTCAAGCAAGCAGCTCAAAAAATCGATGTCTCCGATCATACTGTCTATATTTTCCTGTGTTCTCTATCATGAGAAAACATTGATGTTTAATCGCTAGCACAAAATAAAATTATTTGTACGAGTTATGATTTTTTGAAAATTCCGTTCTTTTAACGACTCGAAAAACAACTTTTTTGCTTTTGTGTATAACTTCAACGGATTTTGGAATTCGCGAATTTCACTTCGAGAAATCGAAACTGTATTCGAAACCCTTCAAAATTAGTACAAAGTGACTTCATTTGGTGCATTTATGACGCTACAATCGTAAAACTACGTTTTTTCGAAAATCAAGAATAACTAAAAAACCTCTTTTTTTTTTTAAATCCGA
Organism: Alloplasta piceator; assembly: GCA_946863875.1. Lineage (NCBI taxonomy): Eukaryota > Metazoa > Arthropoda > Insecta > Hymenoptera > Ichneumonidae > Alloplasta > Alloplasta piceator. The sequence goes on from OX333074.1 coordinate 50,245,812, forward strand.
AAAAGTCATATTAAACTTTTACGACAAAAAATCTACATTTCTGTGGAGTTTGAACTAGTTCTGAAATCTATCTCAGAAATCTATGATCTATTTCAGAAATCAGTTTCAGCTATTTTGGGACATTCAGTTTTGACTTTAGGTTTTTTGAGGATTTCGTCAATAAAATCGATAGTCATTGTTTCAAAAAATTATAAAACAATTTGTTTACAATTCTTTCAGACCCATCTCCATCAAATGATCATAATATTTACGGATAATGGCTTTTTCTGCAACTTTAGGTCTAAACTTGCGATTGTTTAAATTGTAAAAAATTGTAAAACAATTTATTTACAATTCTTTGAGATCCAACTCCATCAAATGATGATAATATTTACGAATAATTGCTTTTCCTGCAACTTCAGGTCTAAAGTTGCGATTGTTTAAATTGTAAAAAATTATAAAACAATTTATTTACAATTCTTTGAGATCCAACTCCATCAAATGATGATAATATTTACGAATAATAGCTTTTTTTTTGCAATTTTAGATCCAAAGTTGCAGAAAAAGCAATTATTCGCAAATATTATCATCATTTGATGGAGATGGATCTCAAAGAATTGTAAATGAATTGTTTTATAGTTTTTTGAAACAATGACCATCGATTTTATTGACGAAATTTTCAGAAAACCTAAAGTCAATACCTGAATGTCCCAAAATAGCTGAAACTGAATTCTAAAAGATGAAATTGATCAATAATTCAAAATCTATTAGTGAGAATTAGTTCAAACTCCATAGAAATCTAGATTTTTTGTCGTAAAAATTTAATATGATCTTTTCAGATTTTTAAAAACTGACGTTTTTCAGTTATTCTTGATTTTCGAAAAAACGTAGTTTTACGATTGTGGCGTCATAAATGCTCGTTTATGACGAATTTTGTAATGAGTTTTACTTTCTCGCAAAATTTTTTTTGAGATTTTTATTACTAAAAAATGTGTTTAATAATATTTTAAAAAATATAAAAAAACGGACACATACAAGATATAACAAAATAATGTTACAGGCTTCCAAGATTTTTGAATGAGAAAACTTTTCGACGATTCCTAATGACTTACCAGGTATGGAATTTATACCGCAATCTATGACCACAGCACCGGGTTTGATCCACGAGCCCTTGACGAATTCCGGTGAGCCAATAGCGACAACGAGAATTTCGGCTTCGGATACCTTGCGACATTATCAATGAAAGGTATATAAAATAAAAAACTTTACGTGAAAAAAAACTTATTTTTTACAATAGACAGAAGGAAAAGATGGACGATAAAATTCATGTTCGACGGAATCGGACGGAAATACCATAAAATTATGAAAAAAATATACATGAAACTCACGATTTTCGGGATATCCTTTGTCCTCGAATGACAAACAATGACGGTCGCATGTTGCCATTTGAGCAATTCGGCAATCGGTGTACCGACGATTCTGCTTCTGCCGATAACGACAGCGCGAGCTCCGGACATCTCAACGCCGGTTCTGCAAAAGACGAAAAAAATCGATAAAAAATGTAATCCGTATTACAAATATTTTTAATAGATTTTTTTTCATCCTCGTACTTTTTTATCAGCTCGATGCATCCGTTGGGAGTGCATGGTATAAATCCGGACATGTCCCCAATGGCAACTCTGCCCTCGTTAATAGTGTTGAGGCTGAGAAAAAAAAATCATCAACGAATTTTCAATATTATTGCATTTAATTCGATAATTTGCCGAAGAAATATTGCAATCTTGGGACAAAAATTGTCGTTAAAAAATATCGTTATGAGTGTGCAATAATCGCCAGACATACTGTCAAAGGTCGCATTGATTACGTTTACGTCAATTCGTTTATCAATTTCACAAGACTTTCGTCGTAAGACCAATTGCAAAAATTACATTTTTCGTGAAATTGAGTATGAAAAATATTATCAACTCAAATAAACACATAAAAATGTATTACTTCAATTGATCTGCAAAATGCAGTGAAAATTATCGATCGTTGACGATATTTTTAGAAAATTCAATAAACCAAAGAAAGATGGCAAATTCGATCTTTCTCGAGTTTCTATAATTTTTTCGATGAATCTCTGGGAGTGAATGTCACAAATGAATTTTTCGAAAATCCTATATACAGGGCATTTTCGGATTTTCGAATTTTTTTCAAATTTTATTTCGTATTTTGCAGCAAATGAGGCATTCCACGTCAAGTCGGCCACCCCATTTTTTGAAATCGCCAAAAATCGCATACAAGTTTTTAGAAAGTAGTTCCAACAATCAAGAAAATATGTAATTTTTTTCAGATTTTTAAATTACATTTTTTAACCGGAAAAAAATACAAAAAGTTTGTTTGTCCCATTTTGTAACTCGAAAACTATTCATAGTACGAAAAAAAAAATAGAACATAAAATTTAGGATTTTCAACGTGCTTTTCACTGAAATTTTTTACAAACTCCTCCGAAAGCTCTATATGCAATTTTCGGAGCAAATAATGTTATGATATTTTTTTTCTCCGAATTGACATCTTCGAATCATCTGTAGTTTTAAGTTTTTTACTTGATACATTTGAAACTATAAAAAAATTGGCGTAGTGGAGAATCCATTATTTCAAATGCATTTTTATTGATACATCTATCATTATAGAGTGATTTAACGAAATAGTGTAGATATTGATATTTTATCATTATTAATCGTAGACAGGAAAAAATAATAAAATAATCTCGTTTTGATACTGCAAAGACGATTCCAGGAACAAAGCAGTATCATTGCTTCATTTCCAAAAATCATGCCCAAATCGAACTAAAAAAGTACTCATTGGCCATAGAAACGTTCGTGTATCCAAAGAGGGTAAATTAATTCTTTTTTGCAATCGAGCGACGTGAGTAGCCTTTAACTTTAATTTGAATAGACTTTATAGGTGTACATGGGTCCATTGATAAAGTTTATTAAAATGTACAAAAAGATATTTAAAAAAATAAAAATGAAAAAAGTTGAAAAAATTGAAAAAGTACAAAAAACAAACAAAAATGCGGGCTTTAGAAAATATCTATGGATAGTCTCAACCCTGTTAATGCGAAGAGAAATTTGTGTATTCATTTGGGATGAAAGACGCACGGGAAGGAATGGATTTTCCACTGAGCCAATTTTTTCATAGTCTGTAAATATATCAAGTAAAAAACTGTTTGAACTACAGACAAATCGAAGATGTCAATTCCGAGAAAAAAAATATCAAAACATTATTTGCTCCGAAAATGGCATATAGAGCTTTCGGAGGAGTTCGTAAAAAAATTCAGTTAAAAGTACGTTGAAAATCCTAAATTTCATGTTGTACTTTTCTTCGTACGATGAATAATTTTCGAGTTACGAAATGGAACAAGACATTTTTTTGTATTTTTTTCCGGTTAAAATATGTAATATAAAAATCTGAAAAAAATCACGAATTTTCTTGACAGTTTGAACTACTTTATAAAAATTTGTATACGATTTTTGGTGATTTCAAAAAATGGGGTGGCCGACTCGACGTGGAATGCCTCATATGTTAAGCAAAGTTGTTTGTTAAATGATCGCTAATTTGTCGAATATTTTCACCAACCCATCGACATCCTTGTCCGGTGAGACGGAATCGGTTATCAAGTGTGCATTGATCTTGTTCACACTGTCGAGGGGCATTTGAACGATAATGCCATGTGTTGCAGGATCATTGTTGAGTTTGTTGAGTTTGCTCAGTAGTTCCATTTCCGTCGTTGTATTCGGTAGCTTGATGAGATTGGCGATTATACCAATTTCGGCAGCGGCTTTCATCTTCATTCGTATGTAAACGTTGGAATCTTCTCGTCCACCGACCTGAACAATCGCGAGACCCGGCGCGAAATCCGGCATCTTTTCTTTAAGGGCCGCCACATCCTTCGCCAGAGATTCGCGGATTTCTCTGTCGTGCGATAAATTATCGAGGTTAATTAATCACGAGGCCGATAAAACACTTTGAAAAAACATTATCAATCTGGCGCACAAAAAAAAAGTTTAACCCTCCGTGGTCATACTTATCTGGGTCGATTTGACTAGGTCCATTTTTGAACAAGTATCGTGACCAAATTATCGGCCGGAAAGATCTCAAAAAATTACAGAACATCCTTCAAACATTCTAGTTAAGGTATTAAAAATTAGTTTATAAAAAATCGAATGACTGTATATTCAAAAAAATTCATAAAGAAAAAAGAAAAGTAGTCGTGGGATCGTTTTCACTCAGTGTGACCATGGAAGGTTAGTTTTAGAGCATTTACGTATAGTATGGGCAAAAAGTTTGTTTACATTTTTTTTTAATTTCTTAACGACATTTTTACCACCCACAAGTTTTGGGATGGTGAAAGGTGTCTTTTTCATATCTATATTATTATCAAGCTAGATGAAAAAAAAATCAAATTGAAGCTCAATATCGCTTCTTTTGACTCCCATTGATAAAAAACTTCTATTGCTATTTTCCATGAAATTATACACGACTCAGTGTTCATATGGAAACAGCCAAAAAACTATGTTTTTTTTTAGTCGAGTTAATTTGTGCTAAGTTATTAAACTTCCGCTTACAATAAAAAAATTCCAAAATTGATCCCAACCTATTAGACTCTGTACAGATTAATAGTCAAGTTAATACATTTTATTCGATTGAAATTTTATTATACAGTTTCTTTTATTACATTTCAATTGAAATAAAACTGCAATAAAAAATTCGATAAAACTTCAGCACATTCAAAAAAAATGCATAAAAATCTGTAGTAGATAAGGTAGACTTTTAGACTCTTGTTATAGAACACGACTCGGTCGGTAAAAATTTTGTTGCCTAATATTCCATATAAAAATATACATTAGGGAAACGAAAAGCATGATTTCTGCTCTGATGGACGGGAAAAATTATTCTTTTGCTCCATACATTTCAGTTTCGGAGAAAATAGAAAAAAATATGGATTCAACCATTTCTGTGGAACTTACACTCAAATCTGTCATTTTTCTCTAGAGAAATATTTTAATTTACTCACTTGGACAAATTTGTCCCCGACAGGACTACACCACGTACTTCTGTCGCCATTCCCCTGTTGATTGATCTGCAAAAGCACGTAAATTGTTGTTTTTCAAAATTGCTTTGTCACTTATTTTTCTTTTCGCAGAATTAAAGAACGAAAAAATGTTTATCGGCAACGACGAGCGCTGCTAATGCGAACACGTGGTTGTCGAAATGTTGAATAAATTTCCGATGAGACAATTAACAATTATGTACCGGAAAACTTGAGTGTCAAGGATGGAGCCAGAGATTCGACTTTGTTGGGATCTCGTTAACGAGTATATTGAATGCCCTCAACGAAAATCATGAATAGCAAACGCCTTATCGTTCGTATACAATTCTCGTGTGTTGCCGGTTCGCACACATACGTTTAACGTTCGACACCGGTTTTGAAATATACACACATACACCCATATATCTGCTCAAGATATTATCCCCACCCTGATTTCTTTCGCCACGATCTCTCTCGGTTCTGCAGCTTGGAAAGCAGCAGAGGTTCTCAAAAAAATAATTATTATTGGCCATCAGTGAAGAAATATTGGAATGAACGGTGCAGGGTTGCGAATTTTTTAATGAAAAAGTAATGCATTAACCATTACTTTTTTAATGGCTAATGGAATTAATTTCCATTAACCATTAACCATTAACATTTAATGGTTAATTGAAATTATTTTCTTTAACCATTAAAATTTGATGGTTAATGGTTAATGGAAATTATTTTCATTAACCATTAAAATTTAATGGTTAATCGAAATTACTTTCATTAACCATTAAAATTTAATGGTTACTCGAAATTATTTTCATTAACCATTAAAATTATTTCCATTAACCATTAAATGTTAATGGTTAATGAAAATGCAATTGCATTAAAAAAAGTAATGCATTATTTGCAACGCTGCCCATTACTAAGTAGTGTGTAATAGAAAAAAATTCCATTACCCATTGCAATGTAATGTGTAATGAACAAAACTTTGATTGCAATTTTGGGAATGGAAAAATATAAATGAATAAATTATTGCAATTTTGCATTACATTTTATTGACTTAGGACTTAGATTTTCAGGTACCTCAAATTCTAAAAAGCATCTATATTATAATTCTAAAAATCTAAGTCCTAAGTCAATAAAATGTAATGCAAAACTGCAATACATTATTCATCTATATTTTTCCATTCCCAAAATTGCAATCAAAGTTTTGTCCATTACACATTACATTGTAATTGGCAGGGTTGCAATGCATTACTTTTTTGAAAGCAATTGCATTTTCATTAACCATTAACATTTAATGGTTAATGGAAATAATTTCTATTAACCATTGAATTTTAATGGTTAATGAAAATAATATAAATTATTGTATGATGATATATGATTGTACAAAAAAATAACTCTGTGCAAAACATTTTTGAAATATTTTTAAAACTTTTGGAGTGCCTTATTGAATATTTCGACAGTGGAAGAATTTTTTAATAAAAAAATCTGAATTATTTCAACAAAATATTCTCAAATATTTAAAACGCCCTGAGGATCGTTGTATGAGTAAAAAACAAACGGATTTCTTGATTGACGTGTTCTTCGTTCTACGTGAACCTAAGAAAATTATAGAAAATTAATTAATGAATTTGATAATTCTTAAAAAAAAAATTAACTTGACCATTTTGTGCGTGAGACTTAACATTTTTCTACGTTTTCCATTTTGTTTTATTCACATTTAAAAAAATGTTATTTCCATATAGAAGCTAATTATTTAAAACACTAAATTCTTCGATTTTTTTCTTCGAGACAAATATCATACCCGTTATACTCGGTGATGAACAACTTCCAAGATTATGAACTTTTCAGAATATTCCATTGAAAAAATCAATATTTTTGTATTTAAAAAAATATTTTGCATTGTCAAGATATGAAATAAAACATTGGGAAAATTTCAAAAAGATTAGTTCCATCTCAGACAAGAAATAAAATCCCAAATAGCACAGATTTATGTATGGGCAACGTTGAAAATAGAATATCCGTTCATACTTAACGGCTCGAAGTATCCTAATCATAGATATTTCGTTTCGACGTTTAAACGAAAACTGAAGATTGTTCGAAATTTTCCCAATAGCATAGTCCATGGGTGGTAAAAAAATGTATGTAATTCATTGCGTTTGAAAATGACGTTAAGCGTCCTTATCTAACGCTATTGAGAAATTTTTGAAGCGATAAACTCTTGACTCCGAGCGCGTTAAAGAAAAAGCTTCTCGGCTATACACGCAAAAAGTATCGAGAATTCGAATATTCTTGTTTTTTACGCGATACAAATATTTGCCAAGTGAGATTCAAGATCGATCGACGACATTGTATATTCATCCCGCAACGTCTTTTTTTTTCTTTTATAAAACTTAATTTGCAATTGTGTAATTGCAATTGTATAATCATCTCGTTGTGCAGCTTTGATTTTATGCCAAGGAGAAGAAAATACGTAATAATCTGACATGGAGTAAAAAAAAAAAATCCAGCTGCAACTCAATTATCGTACCGGGTCATCCGGACTTGATAAAAATTATTAATATGAATCTCCCAAAATTTCAAAGGCTAAAATCAAATTTTACTTTGAATAGAAATAAGATATAAAACAGATAAATTTAAATTAAATGAACGTTTTTTGTATATTTTATTTATCGCAATTGAATCCGAGCAATTAAATTTCAGCTATGAGTGCAATTTGTTATTGAAAAGGCCAACGATAGGACGTTGCTAAATTGCGCATGATTCTATTATACGCACCAGATAGACGGTTTTCAATTAACTTAATTTGCGGTATGTTTCAAAGTTTCGTTGCTCTCTCTCTCACTCCATTCAAGCTTTACCGTTTATACACTCGTGGCTCTTGAGTGCGATATATAAACACAGAAACAAACAAATGGGCTTTTCCACCTCAACTTAACCAATGTCTTACCTTCTTGGATATGATTTTTTTTTACAATTTTAATGAGGTTGAAAAACCGTTGCATTTTTTTATATTTTTGATCTATTATAAAAAAGTCCTTTTAAAAGAAAAATTGAAACTTTTAGTAATTCTCAAAAACACATTTCTACATAAAAATTCACTACGAAGGAGAAAAATGTAAAAAATTTGCATGTACTTGAAATTCCGAAGAAAATGAAAACATTAAAATTATCAAAATAATGAGATAGAGCGATTTTTAAAAATTTGTTCCCTTTTTATAATAATTCTTTACCAAGTGTTAACAATTTTTTGATTGAAAGAACATAAGTTTTCACTGACAAAGATAACAAATAAAAAATTATGAGCGTTTTTCAATATGATTGTAAATCATGAATCAGATCCAGGAGAGTGAGCCACCGGTTGAGTCAACACAGAATTTCCCATATATATATTTATACGTAGAATCTATATAATATCTGCTTTGTACATGGCAAAGTCAGATGAAAATTTACTGCTAGAAATTCGACAAAAACATGTTCGTATATTTGCTCGTTCTATTTTCCAGTATTTAAATCCCTTTTTTTTTGTAACCTTGTGTAATGTCTAATGCAAGTTCTCACAAAAATTCATATCACTTGAGGAGTCCAAAAGAATTTTTTTTCCATGAAAAATATTTTTTACAACCACATTGTAATTTGTTTTCGTACCTGATGACTTTTGTTAGTAATTGCACAAAATTCACATTACATGCATTTTTTCATTGGGAATAAACCAGCAGTTTTTTTCAGTTGAAATTTTCCTTCCGCCAGTTTTACCCAATATGACTGATATGGGATTCGTCGACGAAGGCAGGAAAACATTCCTGTTCCTTTTTTTTTGCGATTGCTACGGAAATCCAGGCGGAATAGTGGAATGAAGTTCTCGCTATCCTCGAGAGCTCTGCTCAATAAAGTCGAAAGCCATGGGCAATCATGCCGGACATCAGTAAGATTAGACTGGAATCGGTGCGCGGCTATGATGGTCTTGGTATAAGATCCCGTTGTCCTCTCTCATTTCGGACCCTCTTCACGAAAGTCCTCGGAGGGCGACCTATATGATGATATCCTTCATAAGCGTAAAGGGGCAACAAACGTTTCATTGGTTCAAACTATATATGAATATTAAGATGCTTCGCAAAGGCACTTTTTTTTATTTAAAGTTTTTTTACTTGTTCAAATTCACGTGACTTTTGGTTTTAAGAATAAACAATTGGAAGAATTTAATATAAATCACCTCTAAAGATTTTTTAATTACTTTTTGATTGTTCACTTGGTATCGAAATAATTTTCTCTGATATTTTGGAAACTTTTCACAATAGATACAAATTGTAAAAAAAGGAATCAATTTCAAAATTTTTATTATCGATACAAACGGTAGTGGGGAATTTTTTTCTGAGCTAAAACTAAAATGTTGATAAGCAGACTGATGTATAAAGTTACAATTTTCCAAAAAACAGCTGTTTTTGGCAATTTTCGAATCACTGAGGCAATAGCGAAAGATTTTTTTCCAGATCTTCCCATCAGTGACAATTATTTTGGTTTCACAAGATAGATTGTGCCTCAATGCGCAGCGAAATAAAAAAATCTAGTGTAATCTTGAAGCACCCTAATATATATCAATGTATATATCTTTGTGAACGCTCCTTAGCGTGATTCCCCGAGGCTGTAATCCCCATCTCTATATGATGCATTCTTTAGAATTTCAGACTCTTTTCATTGATCCTTTCTATTACTCGAAAACCCTTTCTGCAATTTATTTTTAATGTTTACATCGCACAGTTTTGGAAATAGTTTTTTGTTTTTCCAGTAAATACATTTCAAAAATATTAAGTTATGGAGAAAAATTGATCCAAGGTTTGTAGCTGAAATATTGGAGAACGCACTGTACGTGTATAAATGCAGCTATGAGATTCTTGAGGGAATTTCCAAAGGCATTTAATATACATATATTTATGAATCAAAGGGGATGAAAAAGCCAAGGGAGCCTGAATGAGACGATGGAGGCAGCGGAATCTTCATAACCATGGTCATTAAAAAAAATCTTTGTAATTTTCTTTGAATTTTCCAACGCATTTTTACGTCGTTAGCATTTTTAAATCTAATAAAAAACCATAATAACGAGAGAAAGAAAAGTACCTTTTGCACTTTCTCGACTTTTCCCATGTGGAACGAGGCCCCCAAATTTGCGGATGGAAAAGTTGGAACGTTTCAATAAGAATCCTCTATCGATCGTTGATTCTCGAGAGGATCGTCTTCGGACAGATTTTCTCCACATCAGAATTTCGTGCTATGGTTTTTCTGCATCGTAAACGCAAAGTTGTAAGAAGATTTTGAGGTTAGCCGGCGACTTGTTGATAACAGTAAAACTAAAAGACCTTTTAAATAAGTTTCAAGTAAAAAACCTTTGAAAAAAGGAAACTTCCATGATTAAGGTTGATATTTTTAACATTGTTTGTGGAGAATAAGGATAATAAAACGAGATGATTTTGCAAAAAAGACCAATCGACAATGGTGATCTCACAAAGCGATGTGAAAAAAAACTTACGACGCACGTGAATGCACGAAATATATCTCCCATCGAGGAATTCGACAAAGATGATCAGTGATTGATCTTTCTCTTTGACTTTAGGATAAAAAATAAGTAATAACAAATCATGATGAAAAATTACGATATCTATTTGTATTGAAAAAACAGTTTTCAATTGGAGATCTTGTATTTTTTTCGAAGTTGGCCACCGTGCGGTTGATGCTGCATTCGCTTGAACGCTTTGAGCGCTGTGAGCGCCAACGTGTAGCATTTTATAAGCCGATGTATATCTATATACACGTGCTGAAAGCGTGTAAGCGTCCAAGCGAATGCAGTCACGGTGTAGAGGGCGACACCTGTCGGTTTAAAAAAAGTCCGTTGACTTCACTCTCCACATCGTGGAGAAGAAAAGAGGCGACCACATCGCAGAGAAGAAAAGAGGCGAATGTTGGCCGTCTTCGTTTGTCAGTCAGTGAAGCGTGAAAAGCTGAAATCCATCGTAATCTTATGACACCGATCGCGTGAGTATTGCTCGAGAAACTGTAAAATTCGTGAACAGCGATAAACCGGAAATAATTATTTATCATTACTTGACGATCGATATCGAACAATCGTCTGTGGCATCCTTTTTTCTACATCGTCGTCCATGATCATATTTTGCCCCATAAGCGAAGCGGGTAGTCACTTTTTTCCGCGACAAAAATCTAGCGTCTTATAATGGCGAGCAGATATATAGTGCGAATTTGCGAAAAACAGATGAACGTTTTAGGAAACGTTCATCTGACTTTTGTCTAGCGAAAAAAACGACTTCTGCTTGAATCGGACCTTACACGACGTCGAGAGAAATATCAGTGTCTTTTCCCTCATTCACAATGTCCTTGAGGTGCCATCAAAAGCTTCTACACTCAATAATAGCATGTCTCGGCTCGATTTTTCACTAAACGATGATGAATAATCGAGCATCTTTGTGAAAATCTCGTTATCGTTATAATGATATCAATCATTGCGTATAGAAAAACAATTGACCATTGAAAATTGTTTTTTCTTGTACTTGTTTTTTTTTTTTTTTTTTTTTTATTGCGCCAGGCACGGTGGCGCCAGCAGTCGGTCAAATATTAACCTACCCCACCTACTCTTACAAAACGGAGATTTTTAGTTGCGCAAAAAAAAAAACACAGACGGCAGCACCTGTGTTTGAAAAAAGTACGTTAGATTCCGCGTCATAATGAAAAAAAGCGAGGACCATGGATTATATATCGTTTCGTGTCCGCGTCATTGCAATTATTTATCAGTCGTAATCGTGTCGAATCTCGAGGGAATCTAATGAGAAAATCAGCAAAACGTGAGTTATATTATGTCAGCGATGATTACTCACCAATATTTCAATAAATATCGCTCGTTATTGAATAAAAATCGGCATGAAACATTCAGCGTGAAATATTTTTATCCCGGGGAAAAAAAAACATCGAATATCGAGTAGTTTTGCGGTTAAGACTGATTGTACAAAAAACCGGTGAAATTTAAGCCTTTGTGTGGATATATGTATATATATTTTTCCTCGGTAACATATTTTTTCGACTCGAGCCGAGAAAGTTGCTTGGAAGATGCGACCTTGCGTTCTGCCCGTGTTTACGTTCGTCGCGAGTCATTTGTTTTTATTTTTCTCGCCCCTCGAAAGGACGTCGAGCGCTCGGCATATTTTAATTAGAGTTTTGAACGCGTATATTTATTGTGAATTATTCGTCTCTAGCGTCTTTATGAATGTTGACAACGCGAATCGATCAAAATTCGAGGAGGATCTTCGGTGGTCGTGAAAAATATCCCATGGTCGCTGCATGAGGGGAAAAATCGTCCCGAGTTTTCAAGGTCATTCAGGAAAAAACGTGAGTAAATTTTAATTCTTGATATATTGAAGTTATAGATTATTAGATGACATATATTGGAGTTGGACAAAATATTAATAAAAATTATATGCATAAATAATAAATTAATTATTCTGAAGTAATTGTAATAGGATTGCTCAATCAAATATTAAGTAACGTAAATTCAAGTCATTTTGGTGAAAATAATTTTTGAAAATATGACCCTCAAGTTTTTTTGCACCTGCATTTTTCGATTTTGCCTCAGCATAACTTATTATGACTATAAAACTATTATTACAACAATGTTTTTTTCCTTCGAAGGTACAAAACAAAAATTTATATTTTATTTATTTTTTTGAATAATTTATAGAAGGCGCCAAAGTCGAAAATTTCTTGTCCCATGGCTGAATCGATTTTGGCGCCTTCCATAAATTATTCAAAGAATCGAAATAAAAAATCAATTTTTGTTTTGTACTTTTGAAGGATGAAACAAAGTTGTAATAACAGTTTTATAGTCATATCTGATAAAAAAGGTGAGAAAAAAATCTTCAAAAATTGTTTTTTTTTTGGCCTTCTAAATCAGACTAGTATCTTGATCAAATATTAATTAAGTAACTTAAATTCAATTCATTTGGGTGAAAATAATTTTCGAAAATATTTTTAGTATCGTTTTCACTTTTTTCGATTTTCGGCTCAGCTTAACTTATTAACTGTAGTGCGGAGAAAATAACCTATTAACTTTTTTGTCCCGTAAAGTTTTTGTTAAAAAAAATTTATTCATAAGAAAAAGCAAGGAAAATCTGGAAAAAATATTTTTCTTAATGAAAATTGATTTTAAAAAATCGAATCTTTCGAGAAAATTAATTTTTCGTATTTTCAGGGTACGTTGGTCGTTGTAAGTGATTCTACGATCTCGATTTGAACACAGGCTGAGAAATTATACGAAAGTTATAGATTGATGTCAGAAGGGTTTTGTTCCTCTCTCTTTCTCCATCTCTTCACGTGGAAATTGGTGGCTCTCACGAGATTGCACAGGATCGGGCGGGGCAATCAGTTCCAGGACATAACTCCTGAACGTACAACCCAAGGTTAGACTTCATAAGCCCGCTCGTGCGGATTTCCGATAGTCAATCGCTCTCCTGATGTTCATCCAGTTTCTGTAGTTCCTCTCTTTTGCCCTCTCCGCCCTTACTCCTTTTTTTGCCGAATGGAATCTCTTGATACATTTAAATTATTCACCGATTTATGAAGGATATTCGATAACGCAACCAATGTCAACAAATTTTCTGCGAATTTAAGGGGGTATTCTGTTCTAGAGACATACATTTTGAGCATTTTGCGAGCTCGATAAAAAACGAATAGTATTTTTTACCATTATTTTTTTATAAAATACATTACCGGTGAAAAGTTTCTGGACAAAACTTCAAAAAAGATCTCCAACGTTTTTTTATGCCATTTCACCGGAAGTCTAAACTAATTTAACTTAACAAAAGGCATTTTAAAGGTTTATTTTCCTGTTTTTAAAATTATTTTTACAATTTGTTTTTAGATTTGGACTCTATTTTGAAAACAACTGTTTTTCGTCTTTGTTTTCCCTCTCTTCAGGTGCACCCATCTTCTAGAGGAATTTTTTTAAATACATTTTTTCGATTGGATTCATAAAGGGTAAAGATTGAGCTTCAATTTCCTTTTTTAAAAAACTTTAGGCGATTTTTTTCCCAAAGTTATTCTGTTGTTTGTGAAAAAAGAGGAAATTTAAAAAATCTCGTATAACACGAAAACAAAGAGGATTCATGAAAAACTTCAGGATATCAAAAAGTTGCGTCTGTTTTCGTTAAGTTCAGAGGCATTTTTCAGATTTTTTTTCCAACATTGTCATCATCCAATTACCATAATTCGAGAATATTGGGATTATTGATAAAATTGCAAGAGGGGAAAACACTTTTTTTTTACCATTTTCAACACATTGGCATTTTTTTCACATTTTTTTCCCATTTTTTTTTCTTCTATTTTCGGTCGGAAAAAAAATGTTGAAGAAAAATTTGAAAAAATTCCTCTGAACTCAATGAAAACAGACACAACTTTTGGCTCTCTTCAAGTTTTTCATGAATCCTCTTTGATTTCGTGTTATACGGGATTTTTCAAATTTCATCTTTTTTCACAAAAAACAGAATAACTGTGGAAAAAAAATCGCTTCAAGTTGAAAAAAAAGGAAATTGAAGTTCAAACTTTCCCCTCTATGAATCCAATCGTAAAAATCTATTTTAAAAAAATCCTCTAGAAGATGGGTGCACCTGAAGAGAGGGGAAAAAAGGCGAAAAACAGTTGTTTTGAAAATAGAGTCCAAATCTAAAAACAAATTGTAAAAATAATTTAAACACAGGAAATGAAGCCGGATTCGTCCTCTTTAAAATGGCATTTGTTAAATTAGTTTACGTTGACTTTCGGCGAAATGGCATAACAAAAAGTTCCAGATCTTTTTTGAAGTTTTGTCCGGAAACTTTTCGTCGGTAGTGCATTTATTAATATTTTGACAATAATATAATAATAATAGCTATAACTTCATAAAATATTGGAATTGAACAATTTTCTTTCGAGGATATATTTAAGAACTTTATATATTAAAGATATATTTAACTTTAAGAATATGCAAACAAAAAAAATTTTTTGAATATTCTAGACCAGAATCCCCCCTTAATTGAGCGTTTCACAATCTGGTCAAATCCTGAATCAGTCTGAAATTTCAAAAAACGATTTCTACAAATACTTATCGATTAATTAACAAGAACTAATGGTGTAACCCCAGCATAAGTCTCTTTGTTCACGAAAAATATTAATCGCCGTAGATTTTTTCAAAACATTGGCGGTTTCATAAAAAACTAAAATGAAGTTGATGCCTACCTTTAGTTTTTTTTTTTAATTTGCAGTTTTCATCTGATTTAAGTGATTCTATTCTGATTTTATTCTTTCGAAGATTCTTCATCAGACTGTATTTTTTTTAATTTGTTGTTATCAATGCATTATTAGAACGATTTGTTTAGAAAAGAATCGAAGGATTCTAATTTCTTAACGTCAATAATTAGTAATAATGTAAATGGTCAGTCGATGGATAATCTTTCAAAGAACAAAATGAGCTTGGAATCATTTAGATCAGACAAATATTGCGAGTTACTCTTGGACAAAAATTGAAGAATTAAAATTCCATAATTGAATTACGAATTATTCAACTACGAATTATTGAATAATGAATTATTACATAATGAATGATTGATTAATGAATTATTACATAATGCATTTTTGAATTATATTTAATTTTATCTTTGGTTTTGAGTCAGGCCATTCGGATTATACAGTCTTAAGGGATGTAAATTTAGTATTTACCTTTAAAGGGGTTGCATTTTTGAAAAACTTTTTTTTCTTACACTTTAACCATACGAATTTGGATATTAATTTTTTATGGTCAAATAAGAGGGTTGAGACATCGATCAGAACGTGCGAGGGAGAGAGAAACAGAGCAAAGATGGTGGTTTTGCGTTCGGAGCTTTGCAAGAGTACAAGTTTCCGTAGATTTTGCCAGACGAGAGAGAAGGAAGAGGCGCTAAGGGGTTGCGTTACACGGAGAAACGACGCCGATTTCAACTTCGGCGGATAGTTAAGCTTCGCGTTGTGGCACGGAGGGGGTGGCAATGGTGGAAGAGGGTTGCAGGAAAAGGTAGAGGCATTTGGTTGCCGCACCGCGATGAAACTAGCCTTAAGGGTGATCGGGGTCGTGGATGATCGGGGGCGGAGATTCGCGAGCTTCACGTTTTGGGTTTCTCTCTCTTTCTCATACTGTATATGGGGCATTCCATACCAAGTCGACCCGAGTGTGTACCTCGACCTCGCTGATTTCGTTTACGATTTTTTAGATGATTCTTCCAACTCAAAATAGCATTCAGATTTTTTTTTCAGATTTTTAAAACCAAATTTGAGTACGTTATGATTTTTTGAACATTTTTTTCGAATACCTCGAGGTTCGTGATTTAAAAATCTGAACAAATTCTCAAAAATCCGATGTTAAAAATGGAAATTTTTTACCCAAATTTCATGATGTCCAGGCTTCGCTTCCACCTCGATTTTAGGTTTTTATGAAGAAAACGTAAAAAAAAATAGATGCAGAAATTAACCAACTATTTTTGGAAATTGTTGGTTAACGATAAAAATATTCAAACCACTTTTCACGGTAGATCAATTTCTGCATCTATTTTTTTTTTTTACGTTTTCTTCATAAAAAACTAAAATTGAGGTGGAAGGGAAATCCTGGACATCATGAATTTTGGGTAAAAAATTTTCATTTTTGACACCGGATTTTTTAGAATTTTTTCAGATCTTTAAATTACGAAGGTTTTCGAAAAAAATGTTCAAAAAATCTTAACGTACTCAAATTTGGTTTTAAAAATCTGAAAAAAATTCTGAATGCTATTTTGAGTTGGAAGAATCACATAAAAAATCGTAAACGAAATAAGCGAGGTCGAGGGTCACACTCAGGTCGACTTGCTATGGAATGCCCCATATATACCAAATTCGACTCCTAGACGATTTCCGGGGCGAGAAGGGGCGAGTGTTCCTCCGCGGAAAATCTGTTATCTCGAATAGTTTTGAATGTCGCTTTGCTAATTACCTCTTAGCTGAGTTTTTCCATAATTCCCATAATACTCTTTCCTCTCATTCTTCCTCATAAAGTTCAAAATCCCGTCAAAATGTTGAAAAAATTCTCAAAAATTGAGAAGTAATTCAAAGCAGATTTCGATTGAAATTTCTCTAACAATTTCTAAATAATTATTATCGGCAATTTTCTAAAATTTTTTACTTGAGTTTTTTTTTCTTTATTCAGATAAGCAACCAAAATTTGAAAAAAAAAGTTCTTTTACATTCTTGAATTCGATTTGGAAAAATTTATAAAAATGCCGAGAGTAGAATTACTTTTGTTTATTTTTAGTGATTTAAAAAATGCGTCTGATAGGAAATAGTCTTTGGAAAACTATTTTTTTTTTACTTTAGAATAATTGAGGGAATGAATTATGTATTTTTGTAAGTGCATGTGCACTCTTTTTCGGATATGTGCAAATACACTTCCGTCCAAAAGTTTGGAAACACTCGCTCCGAATCCGCGCCGCACAAAAAGTTTCACTGCTCTTTTAAAAATTGAAATATTTCAATTGAACAAGCGGCGTTTCAAAGGGGACATATTCAGCTTAATTTCGCTTTTTCCAAAAAAAAAATTTCAATTTTTTTTTACCTCGGTATGCCTTTTGAAATATTGTCATTTTTCGGCGTTGAAATTTTTGTGCACGACCCACGAAATTTTTCTAAAAGTGTTTTTTACATAAAAAAACTTGTAGGGGGAGTACAAGTTTCAATTTCGTTTTTTAAAAAGTTGCGTACTATTATTTTTCGCAAAAATATTCTTTTTTTTTTGCAAAAAACGGCCATATTTATAAAATGTAGCGTAACTGAAACTACTGGGTTTTTGTAAAATCACTAGGAGGGTAAAATGTTGCCTGCAATTATTCGGGATTCAATACAATTTTTTCAGAATTTAAAAAAAAAATTTTTTTTCAATTTTCCCTGTCAACGAGATATTTTTTTATCTTACACAATCGGTTCTCTTACCTCATCTACAAGGTTTTTTCGATGAAAAAGCCGTGTAGATTATGTTTTTCTATGAAGAAGCCGTGTAGATGAGGTGAAAGACCGAATTTAAGATTTGAGATTTAAGATTTAAAAAAATCTCGTTGACAGAAAAAATTTTCGAAAAAAAAATTTTGAACAAAAATTCTGAAAAAATTTATTTGAATCCACAATGATTGTATGCAACTTTTTTCCCTTTTAGCGATTTCACGAAAACCCAGTAGTTTTAGAATTACGCTACATTTTATAAATATTGTCGTTTTTTCCGAAAATCTGAATATTTTTGCGAAAAAAAATAGTACAAAACTTTTTTACAAACGAAATTGAAGCTTACACTTCCCCCCAAAATTTGTCATGCGAAAAACAGTTAACAAAAATTTTCATGGGTCGTGCGCCAAAATTTCAACGCCAAAGAAAAAGCCAAAAAACGACCATGTTGCAAAAGGTGTATCGGATTTTTAAAAAATTGAAAAAAAAATTTGGTCAGAGTGAAATGGAGCTGAATAGGTCCCTTTTGAAACGCCGCTTGTTGAATTGAAATATCTTCATTTTTAAAAGAGCAGTGAAACTTTTTGTGCGGCGCGGAATCGGGGTTTTCAAACTTTTGGACGGGAGTGTATATCGCTGCACAAGGTCGTAAGGTCGTAAAGTACAAAGGCACATTACAACCGGACGCTCGTTTAACACCCTCTGGTGGTCATAAACATTCATATTGAATTATTCAAGCGAAGGTTTCACGCGCGGTATCCAACTTTATATATTGTCAACCAGCGGCAAAATTGTCCGTATCACACACGATCACGAAGCAAAACGTGAGCTTGCGGCATATAATTTAACTTGTTTCGAAGGACTATGTAGAAACTTAAAAAAAATACAAATATATGTATATACTGATATATGCGGGAATTTCGTGTCAAATCAGCAGTTTTCGAATTTCGAATTTTAATTATTATTCTTTATAAATTCTTCGGATATTAATGAAATTTATATTATATTTATATTATATCATTAATGAAAATTTCGAAGTCATGAAACCTTGCAAAAAATAAATAAGATTTTATTGTCCTGTGGTGCTCAAAATCATATTTGAAAACTACAGAATCAGTGTGAATTGAAAATATAAAAATAAAAGCGCTTCAGGGATGCCCCAATTTCGTCCTTATGGTAGAAAAAATTAAAAAAAAGATATTAACCGAAGAATTAAAGATCCTTGAAGACCCATTTCTTCTTAAAGACAGAGTGAATTTTATTAAGATTTTTCTTTCCAAATGTTCAATATTGAAACATTTTCTTCATTTTTTTTCAAGAATAATTCATATTTTTATACCTCTTTACGTTATTCTTGGAACATTTTTTTCTCAAAAGTATCCTCTAGATTGACCAATTAGATTATTGTTCGTATCGTAAAGTTCTTTAAAGGACATTTTTTAATACATTTTTACGATTGGATTCATAAAGGGGAAGTTTGAGCTTCAATTTCCTTTTTTTTTTTAACTTTGAGCGATTTTTTTTCCAAAATTATTCTGTTTTTTTTTTTTTAAAGAATAAATTTGCAAAATCCCGCACAATGAGAAAAAAGTTCAGTTAAAACAACTAAATCCATTTAGTTGAAAAAAATTTAGTTGGTTCAATATTAATTTGTTTGAAATAATGGAACTATAATTAATTCAACAAATGGATTGGGTTAACCATAAGATATGAGGTGAACGAAATTATTTGGTCAATTTCCAGATACAGTTTAGTTCAATTCACACGTTACTGAGTTGCTGTACAGAAATATTTCGTTGATTTCTAGCATATTTTAACGAAATAAATGTGCCTGTAACAAAAAAAAAACAATTCGTATTTTCAATCACACAATTTATTTGGTACAAAGATATTTATTTGATTGGACTAGAACTTTGCCCATTCCAGCAACGATTTAACCGATTTAACTAATATTTCCACTGTATCTTTGTTGAATTACCAAAATGATTTCGTTGAACGTCCGGAAACAAATATTTGGTTGAGTCAAACAAATTTTTGCATTTTCAATAAAAAAATGTTCTCAGTGTATAAGAGGTTCATGAAAATCTTCAAGATAACAAAAAGTTGTGTCTGTTTTCGTTGAGTTCAGAGGAATTTTTTCAGATTTTTATTTCCAACATTTTTTTTTCTCTTGTTGAGGCTGGAAAAAAAAATTTGAAAAAAATTCCAATGTGTCGAAAATGGTAAAATAAAGTACTTTCCCCTCTTGAAATTTTCATCAATAATCCCACATTTGTCGAGTTACGGTAATCGAATGATTTGAGCTCCGACCCAGAAAATGAGAAAAAAAAATTTTGGAAAAAAAAATCAGAAAAAATGCCTCTAAACTCAACGAAAACAGACGCAATTTTTTGCCGTCTTGAAGTTTTTCATGAACCCTCTTGTTTTCGTGTTATATAGGATTTTTCAAATTTCCTCTTTTTTTTCTCAATAAACAGAATAATTTAAAAAAAAAAAATCGCTCAAAGTTTTTCAAAAAAGGAAATTGAATTCAAACATTCCCCTTTATGAATCCAATCGTCAAAGTGTATAGAAAAAATTTCCTCTAGAAGATGGGTAAACTGAAGAGAGGGAAAAAAGGCGAAAAACAGCTGTTTTCAAAACAGAGTCCAAATCTAAAAACAAATTGAAACGATAATTAAAAAAACAGCAAATGAAGCCGAATCTTTCCCTTTAAAATGTCGTTTGTTAAATTAGTTTAACACTCAAGTTGCGTTTAGTCTTGTCTCGCGGGAGCGGAAACTGCCAAATATTGGTCCACCCCAGAAAAGGTTTTCGTTCGACCAGATAGGATTGAAAATGGTAGTGAAGGAAGGGGCAAGGGGGAGGGTAAGGGAAAATCAGTTGAGATTGAGATCCAGCAATAAATAGATGATTGAAGGTGGCCCTCCCACGTGCTACGAGACGACGGAAGGGATATGAAATTAATACAAGTCCGTCGTCTCTCTCTCTGTTTCAGAATATTATATATATGGATCCTTACTTGATGCTGACTCGGTACTCGCAGTCTCTTTGGCTCGGACCCTGAAGGCATCCCCGGAATCCTTAGGCCGTTCGACCGGAAGGACCCCTTCGACGCGAATATCAAGGAAATTGGATGGGTATTCTGGGATAGAAGAAGACTTTGCCGAGCCAACACGCGCCTCCACACATAGTTTGATATATACATATATACCTTTTAGTTGGTTGCTCACGGTATTATCGATGCTCAGCATTCGACACGATTCCCAACAAACTTTCGTATCTCCCTCTCGTCCTTAAACTCCTTAAGCATTTGAGAGAAGCCGGCAGAAACATTATACGCAAAGTCGGTATCGCGGTTGCAATATTCCTTTTTCAATGCGAGGATATAGTTCTTGAAATTCAAATCTTGGATACCAAACGTCTCACAATTTTTTCCTGAATCGATGGAATTAATGGCTTGGCGATTAATCTCGCATTTGCATGAAATTTTAGCGTTTGGAGGGATTCAAGACAGATTTTAGCGCGTTGGTTTTTTTTTTTGTCATTTAAATTGGATTTTTCCTTTTTAATTCATCATTTGATTGTTTTTTTTTCAAGTTCTAGACCGTTGGCTCCATCATTTTTAAAGTTGAAGCATTTACAGGAAGTTTTGAAAATTAATAAATTTCATAAAATGCAAAATTCTGAATTTTTTTACATAAAAAATGGCTACTTTCTTATCTTGCTCACTTCATTTAATCGATTCTTGCGATTCGTTTTTGAATTATACTCGTCCTGTGAGACTTTCTTCATAAATGACTACCCTTGATTTTTTTTTTCATAAATACTATTTTTTGGAAACCATATTCCCCGCATTTAAAAATATGAAGTATAAAACAAAACATTGAATTATTGCCCTGAGAATTCGAAATACACAAATTGAAAATTCTATTTTCAGAGGTTTCTCGGACTGGAACAACAATATGGAAATATTATTCAATCATGGAAATCTGGTGAAAACACTCTGGTTAAGTGTTGAACTTCAACTGTAAATTTCCTGTAACGAATGGACAAGCAGTTTCCTTCGGAACGATTCAAACTTGGTAGTTTCGTAAAAAATCGTCGCTGCAACATACGGAAGTTCGTTCGCGATTGGTTTCGCCACTTTATATCGCCAAAGTTGGAACCTTTTACGAAGATTGAATCGCGAGCTGGCGTGCAAATTTTCCCTGACGATTTACAGCAGGTGAGGAAAGCCATTTGCTTTTTTTCTCTTTTTTTATGAGAAAACTATCTCGTCCGGAATTTCACGTTTCCGGAGAGAGCTTCTCGTCCGCGATTTGATTACATTCTCGAATTCACAGATTTTTTCATCGCTTTCCAAATAATTAATTAAAGTTTTATAAATTTTGCATCCTTGAAGTGATTCTCCTCAAATAAAATCGTTTTTCATATGGAGTACATTTCTATAAAAAAATTGAACTTGATAGCTTCAAAATAACCAAATTTGGGACGTCCATAATGATTTTTTTAAAAATTAACTCTATATAATTTTATTACATTCAGAATTATCTTCCTTGACGCAGAATTTTTGCAAATAAGATCAATAGCCGAATAATTAGGACTTTTAAAGCGTTTCAATTTTATTAAATTTGATTGTTTTTTAAATTCAACCCCTTAAGGGAGGAAAAGAGTCTGAGATACAAAAAAGGCATATTTTTGTGATTTTTTTCCGGAATATCTTATTTATTAATAATTTTAAAAACACTACATTCTACACTTTCTACATTATTGAGCATTATTCTAAGAATATTTTGCTAAATTTTCATTGAAAAATATTGAAAAATAAGCCAGTGGTATTGGTCAGAACTGAGTCACCTTAAAAAAAAAGTTTCCATGCGGTGGTCAAGATAACTCATGATTGCTTCATTTGAAATAAAAAAAAACTTGCAAATCGGAAATTTGCACATGGCTTCCTCAGTATTTTTTTCGTATTTACAAATCCTCCTCTATGAGGAAATGTTAGCAAATTTTAGTAAATATTAGCTGTCACAGTTTTGGCTTCCTCATAGAGGAAGCTTTGTAAATACGGAAAAATACTCTGAAAACGATGTGCAAATTTCCGATTTGCAAGTTTTTTTTACTACCTCTGGTTATCGGAGTAATAAAACAGCAGCTTTCTATCGTACAATTTTCGATCAAGCTTTTTTTTGAAAATTTCAAAATTGCATAAAATTTGTACGGTTCAAGCGATTTTTGCAAAATTGAATACCAAGTAACTTTTTCCATTAAACTACCAATATAGAAATTTTGAGCCTGATATAACGAAATATGTGCAAGCTAGAGCGATCACGCGATTTCCCAAAAAATTAAAAATTTTATAAATCACGAACCCCTTGAGCAATTTTCGCGAAATTCAATACCAACAATATTTTTCACTCAAACTATCGGTATAATTTTTTTTAACCCGATATCGCAAAATTTGCGGACACTAGAGCGATCGAGCTTTTTCTTTGAAAATTTCAACATCGCATAAAATTTGCACGGCTCGAGTGATTTTTGCAAAATTGAATACCAAGTAACTTCTTTCATTAAACTACCATTATACAAATTTTGAGCGTGGTATCACGAAATATGTGCAAGCTAGAACGATCACGCGCTTTTTGCAAAAAATTCAAAATTTTATAAATCACGAACCCCTTAAGCGATTCTTCCTAAATTCTATTTTAGTCTCCTTTATGATGGAGTGTATCTTCGCAAAAAAATTGAGCTTGATAGCTTCAAAATTATGGAAGTTGGAACATTCCCAATCCAAATTGACAATTTGCTCTGAGTGAGGGGTTCTTTTATGAGAAAGCTAAAGGTAATAGTTGGGAATCATGATTTTTATGCTTTAGCTATATTTTTTCGTACGGGAAGAGGAAGAAGAAATAATATCAAATTTATTCCATAAGGGTTGTGCGCGAAGATAGGTGGGTCTGGATGTAGTTTCTAGAGTTTCGGGGGACGAGATAACACGCGCGAAACTGCCTTCGGGACATGAAACAAGAAAGATACAACTTCCCTTCGCGAAAGGGTAAGACGATGGCGCGTTTCCAGAAGGGTTGATTGGGTCGCGTCCATTCCATCCAACTCTAGGCTCAGCTGCTGAGACGTTCTCCCTCCCTCCCTCCCTCCCTCCTCTCTCTCTCTCTCTCTCTCTCTCTCTCTCTCTCTCTCTCTCTCTCTCGTTCTGTTCTCACTCTCTCTCTCTCTCTCTCTCTCTCTCTCTCTCTCTCTCTCTCTCTCTCTCTCTCTCTCACATATTCAACCCCATTCCAGATTTCTGAAGCCACCCCACCGATTCTCGGTCCAGCATAAATCGCTTCGTCTCACTTCCCCGCTTCCTACACGATGAAAGGGAAATTGCGCGATGGAAAAGTATGGCCGCGATCAGATGCAATTCGCAAAAGGGGTCCATCCCTCCTAAGTATTATAATCCCACCAATGTTGAAAGGGAATAAAAAAAAGGGGTAGAGAGGGAATAAGGAAAAACCAAGATGGAAGTAGAGAAATATTGGCACTGAATTTTGAAAATTGATCTTGAGACGTCTTGAGCTTTTATATTCATGACAAAAATATGTTAAGGATGTTGAGTCCCTATGAAATCTTTTAATGTTAATTGTTCAATAAATAGCTTCTTAATCGCCGTGAAATTTTTACACGACCTCCTGAATACTTCATGTAAAAACATATTAAATTTTCAGAATTCTATCATCATTACTTCAAACTCCTTAAGGGTTAAAATGAAAAATGATGAGAAAATTTTGAAAATTTGGCATGTTTTTGTATGAAGTCTTTGAGAGGTCGTGTAAAAATTTCACGACAATTAGGAAGCTCGTTATTAAAATATTAACATTTTGTTAAGAACAATTTTTTAAACAAATAAAAAAAATATTTATCAATAAACTTCGTTTTGTTTTCATTGCTCTCAATATAGTGTGGATGTTAAAAAATTGAGAGGTCAAAAAAAAAACTTATCGCAAAGTTATATCAGTTTCCATAAGACTACTTTTAATTTAATTTAATTCGTTAATGATAATTGTTCGATAACGAGCTTCCTAATCGTCGTGAAATTTTTATACGACCTCTTAAATAATTCATCCAAAAACATGCCAAATTTTCAGAATTTTCTCATCATTTGCGATTTGGGACTCAACATCCTTAAGGCGGTATTCTGGTCTAAAACATACATTTTGAGTGTTTTGTCGAGCTTGATAAAAAAATATATATAAATTTTTACTTTTTACAAGCTTTTACTTAGTTTCACCTGTCCCGGAGTCTGTCTGTCCGTAATCAAATCTTGCGAGTTAAATTTGACACATTTGGCAAAAAAATTGTTTCGCAAGATTTTTTCCAAAAAATTGTCTTGAAAATTTTTTGAAAATGTTTCGCATCATTTTTTGCAAAAAAAATGTTTCGCAAAATTTTTTGCAAAATGGTTTTGAGCAATTGATTTGCAACATTTCTCTACGAAAATGTTGCGCAACAGTCTTCTTTCAAAAAATGTTGTGAAAAAAATTGTTTACAGAAATTTTGCAGAAAAATGTTGCAAATTAATTGTCTGAAATAATTTTGTCTAACAAATTTTGTAAAATAATTTTTGTGAAACTTTTTTTTTGCAAAAAATTATGCGAAACTAGATATAAATTACTAAACTAGTTACTTGACTAAAATACTAAAATACTAAATACTGAAAAGTAAAAAATAAGTAAAAAAAAAATTTTTAAACAAGCTTTTATTAGTTTATTAGTCGCTTATAAAAAATAATTAAAAAGTTAAAAAGAATTTTATTTCGATTGGAAATAAGTTTCAAAATAAAAGCGTGTTACATTTTAACAGAAGAGGAAAAAAAGAGGGTGTAACACGCTTTTATTTGAAAACTTTTTCCCAATCGGAATAAAATTATCTTTAACTTTGTAGTTTTTTTAAAAATTAACAACTAATAAAAGTTTGTTTTGAAAAAAAAAATTTCGTTTTTTCCCAACATATTTATTAATATTTTAACAATAAACAAAAACATTTCGAAAAAAAATGAAAATTAAATAATTTAAGTTATAAGCTGCGGGTTAAAAAAAAGAAATTTAAAGAAAGATTCATAATTAGTAATAATGTCGTTATACATTGAAGTTTATAGTTAGTGCATCACTAAAATAGCTATAACTCCGTAAGTTATTGCAATTAAAAAATTTCCTTTCGAGGATATATTCTAACGGCCTGAACTTTAAGAATATACAAAAAAAAATCAATTTTTTCCAATTCTGGAGCAGAATACCCCCTTTAGAAAAATTAATTTCCACATTTTGGACCTACATGCTCATTTACAAGTGGACAATGTACACGTTTTTTAACAACATAATTACAATTTTACAATAATTTTTTAATTATTAAATTAAATGATTAAATTCCAGAAGAAATTGAATCTATCTATAGATAATCCGATTAATTTTGTCAATTTGAAAAATCCATTTTTTTACTGTCGATTTTCTTATTTATGTTTATTTTTGATGGATCGAATTTGTTTATTTAAACATTGATGATGATTTTGTGTCTACGATTGTAAATAGCGAGTCGTTTGAATAATTGTATTTCGTCGGCAATAAGTAGAAATCCTCCTAATTAATATCAATAATAATTAAACAATTTTCAATATCAATATGACAATAATCCAAATTTTGTTGTCTAGACCCAATTTGAAAGAAATGTTGTCTTTTAATACAGGATCGCAGGATTACAGCCCCTTGGATAACATTACAGTATTACAGTGCCTTGGATAACATTACAGGATTACAGTGCCTTGGATAACATTACAGGATTACAGTGCCTTGGATAACATTACAGGATTACAGTGCCTTGGATAACATTACAGGATTACAGTGCCTTGGATAACATTACAGGATTACAGTTCAGTGTAAACGCGGAAAAGTCATATTTTGCAGTATTTTTAAACCTTTTTTTTTACACATTTACAAAAGTTTTCTTTAAATCTTCGTGATCGAACGTGATCAAATTTCGGTTTCGTCGCGATGCGCGAGTATTTTTTTCGCGAATTTCGAATTCAAGGAACAAACGTCCGATATTTATCCAGAGAAATACTTCCTCGTGGATGATCCGCGAGTCTCATCACAGTCGGTGAGTCATTTTACATGGAAAATAATTCTCAGAGCTCCTGAACTTAATTTATGAGAGGCCAGCGGCCCTGAAATTAAATTATGAGGGGTCTAAGGCCCTGATATTAAGTTATGAGAGTTTGCTCAACTTAATGGGCGTCCAATACCTCGAATTTATAATTTTCACAGTATATCGTCCTTAAAGTGACAAATAAAAACATTTCCCTTTATCATAAAACGAAGTTCTGCCAAAGGAAATTTTTTTTTTCGAAAATTAAAAATTTCACCTTTTTTCAATTTTTCAATTTTATTTTTTAAATATCTCGAAGACTATTATAGTTACGAAAAATCCGTTCTGAGTTCGTCTTAAAGCGTATACTTGGGGCTACGAAAAAAAAAATATTCCGAAAAAAAAATTTGAAAAATGATGAATTTGGAGAATTTTGAATTTTTTAAAATCGTGAAAATCCACGATCAACATTACATTTGTTGTTCAATTTTTTAAAATGTAAAATCATGTACTGATCTTAAAAGATCCTGAAATTTTCCAAAAGGTGTTTTTTGTTTTGTTTAAAAAACATGAATTTTTGAATTTAGGGAAATTTTTTTTATTTTTTTACGTCTAACGAAGTAAAGATGAGCAATCATGCAATTTTTACTGTTCAAAATTACGAAATTACATGATTGCTCAACTTGACTTGACTTAGAGATAATTTTTTTTTGGCAATTCAAAAATTTACATTTTTGAATAAAAAAAAACACCTTACTGAAAGTTTCAAAATCTTTTAAGATCAGTACAAGGTATTATATAAAAAAAATTGAACAAAAAATTTAATGTTGATCGTGGATTTTCACGATTATTAAAAATTCAAAGTTCTCCAAATTCATCATTAAAAAAAAAAATTTGGAATATTTTTTTATTCGTAGCTGCAAATATACTCTTCAGAACGATTTTTTCGTAATTATAATAGTTTTCGAGATATTTAAGGTTGTTTAGAAGCAAACCACGTTTAATGAGAAATTTCTGAAAATTTGGTATGTTTTTCAATGAAGTATTTACGAGGTCGTGTAAAAATTTCACGACGATTTGGAAGCTCGTTATCGAATAATTAAGATTAACAAATTAAATAAAATTAGATGTAGTCTTATGGAAACTGATGTAACTTTGCGATAAATTTTTTTTTTGACCTCTCAATTTTGTAATATCCACAATATACCGAAAGCAACGGAAAGAAAATAAAGTGTATTGATAAATATTTTTTTTATTTGTTTAAAAAATTGTTTTTAACAAAACGTTAATTTCTTAATAACGAGCTTCCTAATCGTCGTGAAATTTTTACACGACCTCTTAAATACCTCATACAAAAACATACCAAACTTTCAGAACTTTCTCATCATTTTTTATTTTAACCCTTAAGGAGGTTGAAGTAATGATGATAGAATTCTGAAAATTTGGTATGTTCTTACATGAAGTATTCAGGAGGTCGTGTAAAAATTTCACTACGATTGAGAAGCTATTTATTGAACAATTAATATTGAGGGGTTTCATAGCTTCTAAACAACCTTAAAAAATAAACTTGAAAAATTGAAGAAGTGGTGGAATTTTGAATTTTGCATAACTTTCGAAAAAAAAAATTTGACCCTTTCGCATCGCGAATGGGTTTCGTGAACTTGATGAAACTCTCCGAGAACCACTTCGGAGTGCCTCCTTCCATATAAAGGCCTCCTTGACCAGTAATATCGAGTTATATATTTTGGATCCTTTGAGGACCTTCTCGACGAGCTTTGCGGTTTACTTTGGACCCTTTTGAAAGGATCTTCGTAAACTCTTGTGCAAGAAATCCTCCATCGAGTTCTCGTCCTCGAGTTACAATTTCGATGGATTATTTTATTAAAATAAAATAAACTTTCTTCGAATAAGAATCTTCACGGCCGAAGTAGTTTTATTTCTAGTTGCAATCAATTCTATTTTCATAGAAAATTTAATTGGACACTAATATATTTTTCCGATTGAAAAAAAACGTAAACTTGACACAGATCATAGACGGTAAAACTATCCTCCGATCTAAGATGGTTCGAGTGTCCGATAATGGATTCTCAATTAGGCGAGACCCTTATTATTGGGTCATCAATCTAATTAGTTACCAAAGACACTTGTACAAATTGCCAAAGGTACCCGAACAATATTTTGTCAATTAAAATCATTTTATTCGACCTATCCCAATTTTAAAGATATTCTACTAAAATTAATTTAATAATTTATTAATAATAAAATCTGATAATTTTTTTTTTTTACAATTCACGAGTCTTAAGTCGTTGAGATACGGTATATTGATCTTATTGAAAGTAGAAAACTATTGTCCAAAAAAATTTCGAGCTCTCAGCACTGAATAAATCAATTCTAAATTCCGAAAATAGATTCTAAAAAAAATTATGGATCTGACGACAATTTTTTGATCATATTTTTTTATTGCAGTTTGACTTGTTGATAATAAAAAAATAATAATTACAATAAATTTTATAAAATACATAAAATAATTATAATAATTGATTACAATAAATTCTTAAAAATATTCTTTTTTGAAAATATCCAACGATAATTATAAATAATCTAAATGGTCAGTCTGTAGAAAATCTTTCTGATAACAAATAAGCCAAGAATCTCTGAATTTAGAAAAAAATTGCGAATTATTCTCGAAAAAAAAAAACAATGGAAGAAAATACATTTTAAAGACTCACACAAAACAGCTGATACTGTCGCAAATTATTAGGTAAAAATGAATGATAGTAATCATTAATTTTTAATTAATGATTACTACCTAAATCTACAAATTAAAAATTAATCATCACTATCATTAATTTTTAGTTATCATAGATTTTAATCATTGATTAAAAATCGATGATTAGTCGTAAAATTACTTGTAAAATACATAAAATGAATATAATCATTGATTACAATAAATTATTAAAAATATTTTTTATTGAAAATATCCAACAATAGAAAATACGTGTCAAAGATTGACACAAAACAGCTGATACCTACTGTCGCAAATTATTCGCTACTGTTTTTTTAAGCCAAAATATTACAGCAAAAACTGCACGTTCACTTATTGGCAATTAATGTCCAGCTACTTGCGGAAAGACGATATGTAAAATTCAACCCTGACTTAATGCCCGTTAACCTCTTGAATTAACGACCCGCAGAATCTTGGAACTTTTTGCTTTTGGTCTAGGTCCAAGTGTCCGCCAATTGATTTTCCATCAAAAGTACATTCATTCTTGAGCATTAATTTAATTTGTTCTCGCGGGTGTTCCGTGATGAGAGGGTTTGGGGAAGAGAGAGAGAAAGAGAGGGAGAGAGAGAGAAGGATGATAGTACGCGACGAAGGAAGGTCTGGAGTTCCGGGCAAGTCCTCTCAATCACGACGATCTCTCCTCCCACGAGGGCTATCGTTCGACTAGAGTAAGACAGAGAATGAGAGAGAGAGAAAGAGAGAGAGAGAGAGAGAGAGAGAGAGAGAGAGAGAGAGAGAGAGAGAGAGAAGAGAGTCTAACTTGGTAGTCGCTTGTGTCCCGGCGATTCTGGTGGATGTGCTTCTGCAATGTTCCTTTTCGTTCTATAATTCTCTCTCTCTCTCTTCCCTTCTCTTTCCCTCTCTATCTCTTCTTAACCTCGAACGAAGTCCCCTCGCCGATTTCTCGGCTTGTACGCGGGCATCGTGAGAGAGCCTCGCGCGCCCCCAACCCTCTTACATCCCTTCGAATAACCTTAGTTACTTTGCCGGACTGTTAGGTTACCGAAGCCGGTATGGCCAAAGTATGAAACTCCTCGCGGGCCTCTCCTAGGAGAGTCCTAGGTAATCACCGAACTTCGTTGCTCCCTCTGGAACCTCTCTCCGGCCGCCCATCGCAAATGCTAGATGCTCTCCTTCACCGCCATCACTTCCCCCCTTCGCTTTTTCCTATCCTACCCCTCCCCCCCTCCCCCGCCCCTTTTGCTCCTTGCACATCGTGAGCCGATATAACTTTGCTCCTGAGGGGGTACAGAGTACTCTCTCTCTCTCTCTCTCTCTCTCTCTCTCTCTCTCTCTCTCTCTCTCTCTCTCTCTCTCTCTCTCTCTCTCTCTCTCTCTCTTTCTCCCTCTCTCTCTCTCTCTCAGCCTTTCGCGGCCCTTCTTCCTCTGTCTCTCCCTCTCTCTTTCTCTTTGGCCGATCGCGCCACTCTACATTTGCAGACGCTCTCTCCCGGGCTTCCTTTATACCCCCCCCCCCCCCACTGTTTCTCCATATCTCTCACACACTCTATCTAGCTGCCTTAATTGTATCGTGGAATATTCTTAGACGTGCCTCAGCTCCAGAAAGGAGCTTCCTTCCTGAAGAGAGGAGAGATGAAGAGGAACCAAGATAGCATTCTGCACAGAAAGAGAGAGAGGGGGGGGGGGGAGAAGAGAAGTTAAACTAATCGGGACTACAATTATTGGTTCTCGAGAAATCGTTCAATCTTTTGGATAGTGATCGTTGATTTTTAATTAATTATTACTATCCAAACGATTTAACGATTTCTCGAGGTCGATTTGAGTAGTAATAACTTATTTTTAATTAATTATTACTATCCAAAAGATTGAACGATTTCTCGAGGTCGATTTGGATAGTAATCATTCATTTTTAGTTAATGATAACTATGCAAACGATTAAACGATTTCTGGAGATCGATTTAGATAGTAATTATTAATTTTTAGTTAATTATTACTAACCAAACGATTGAACGATTTCTGGGGATCCATTTACGTAGTAATAATTAATTTTTAACTAATGATTACTATTATCATTAATTAATGATCATTAATCATTCATTTTTTATTAATTATTACTATCCAAATCGATCTCTAGATTTAATAATTAATTAGTAATAATTAATAATTAATTAGTCATTATTAATAATTAATTAGTAATAATTAATTTAAAATTAATTATTACTATCTAAACGATTCAAAAATTTCTGGAAATCGATTTAGGTAGTAATCATTCATTTTTAAGTAATGAATACCATCCAAATGATTGAACAATTAACAGACTGTCAAGATTCGGTATATTGATCTTATTGAAAATAGAAAATTGTTGTCTAGGAAAATTTCGAGCTCTTTACACTGATCAAATTAATTATAAATTCTGAAAATAGTTTCCACAAATATTTATGAATCAAACGACAATTTATTAATCATATTTTTTATTGCAGTCTGAATCGTTGATAATAAAAAATATTGATTACTATAAATTTTGTAAAATACATAAAATAGATATGATCATTGATTACAATAAATTATTCTTAAAAATATTTTGTAACAAGCCAAGAATCTCGGAATTTCGAAAAAATTACGATTTTTCGAAAAATAAATGGAAGAAAATACATGTCAAAGATTGACACAAAGCAGCTGATATGTCGCAAATTATTCGGTAAAAATCAATAATAGTAATTATTAATTTTTAATTAATGATTAATATTAATTACTCATAATTAATGATCAATTGATGACAGTAATCAGTAATTTTTAGTCGTCATAATTCTTGATCATCAATTGAAAATTCATTATTACTCGTTCAGTTTCATTAATCATCAATTATCATAATTAAAAATCAATGACCACTCATCCAGTCCCTTGTCTTCCGATTTCGGCCCATTTAGTCCAACTTTGAGATAATCTGTTCGAAAATTGTCATATATCTTCCCCAACTATCGGGAAACACAAAAAACGTCTGTCAGAATTTCAATACTTTGTCAACCAAAATTCAAAAGCTTCAGAAAATAAGACAAAAATCACATGTTTTCAATTCGAAGGAAATTCTTGAGGATCGATTGATCGGGAATAAGAAACCCTACCTGGAAATATGCAAGAAATCATCAAGAGTCGATGAAAATCGACTTGAGGGAAGTGACCTCGGCGAGAAGGGGATGTTTTAGGGCGATGAGGGGAATCTGGCAAACGTGACGCGGAATATTCCTCCGATTATCTTGTCCCGCTTCTC
This sequence comes from Alloplasta piceator, assembly GCA_946863875.1. Classification (NCBI taxonomy): domain Eukaryota; kingdom Metazoa; phylum Arthropoda; class Insecta; order Hymenoptera; family Ichneumonidae; genus Alloplasta; species Alloplasta piceator. The sequence goes on from OX333074.1 coordinate 50,279,040, forward strand.
AGCGAATCCACGAGAGGAAGGGAGAAACGAGGCTATTCCTCCGTCGTTTCTTGTTGCTGGTTCATATATGAGGTATTCCCGCTCAACGGGACCCCCTTTTAGGCCGACCTCTTTCGATTTTCTTGAAACTCGAGTATGTTTTAGTGTTGCCTGAAAGTATATTGTACACCAATTTTCAAATCTCTTACTATAATACTTTTCGGAATACACCAAAAGTTATATTTCAAACTTTTTGCGTATCCAGCGCTTCGGAGCTTTGGCATGGCGCGAAATAAAATCGAAAAAATTCTTTGACAATAGCTTTTGATCGGAAATTTCCTGCGCTTTTCGAAAAAAATATCAGCGATTCCCAAAAAAAAAAGGAATTCATTTAAATTGCGGCCAAAAATGAAAAAATTGATTTACAAAAAAAGAGCATCATTTAATTCAGCGAAACAATTTTTTTCATGTTTTGTATATATCTGAAAAGTTACGATATAAATTTCAAGTTGGAACTCACATCCGTTTACTAATGCCAAGTCTTTTAGTAGGATAAAAATGGTTAAATATCGTGTTTTTCGTATTCAACAGTTTCCTGATGTATTATATAGCGTTTTTTTAACGGATTTCGAATTTAGTCAATTTATGAAATTAATTAAATTAAATTGATTAAATAATCAAATTTATTACATTTTGAATTTAATAAATTTATAAAATTCATTAAAAAAACTATATAATATATCAGAGAACTGCTGAATACGAAAAACACGATTTTTTAGAATTTTTATCCTACTAAAAGACTTGGCATTAGTAAACTTGAAATTTATATCGTGACTTCTCAGATATATACAAAACATGAAAAAAATTGTCCCGCTGAATTACGCTCTTTTTTTTGTAACTCAATTTTTTCGGTTTTTGGCCGAAATTTAAATGAATCAGTTTTTTTTCGGAATCGCTGATATTTTTTCGAAAAGCGCCGGAAATTTCCGATCGAAAGTTATTGTTAAAGAATGTTTTCGATCTTATTTCGCGCCGTGCCAAAGCTCCGAAGCTCTGAATACGCAAAAAGTTTGAAATATAACTTTTGGTGTATTCCAAAGAGTATTATAGTTAGAGATCTGAAAATTGGTGTACAATATACTTTCAGGCAACACTAAAACATACTCGAGTTTCAAGAAAATCGAAAGAGGTCGGCTTAAAAGGGGGTCCCGTTGAGCGGGAATACCTCATATATATATTGCATTTAGGGCGATAAGGTACGTGCGTAATATGGAAGAGAGGAGGAGATGACGCGCGTGCCATGCGGGAGCCTAACTAACCGATTAGAATCCCGGGGCTCTTATCTTCGAGATTCCGTGGTCCAGAGTTGGCATATACACGTATATGGGCCATTCTGCGGCCAAATTGACCACTTTTGAACGCGACCCCTTTCGATTTGGCTGAAAGTTTTTTACCCTCTTCTACCTTATGAAAAACGTTTCTTAGAATTTTTTCAAATTTTTTCATCTAACCGAAAAAAAGTTACGAACTTTGGAAAAAAATGGTTTTTTTTTAAGAATAGCTATAACTTTTTCAAGATTCGACTTGTCGGAAGGTTTTTTTTTCAAAATTTTTGTTTTTAAATGTACTTTTTGAAAAAAAAAATACAAAAAAATTATTTAGAGCTTCCTTCTATTTTTTATCTTGATTTTTCGAAAAAAATCAAATTTTTTCGATAATTATCACTTTCAACTTTTGTTTTTATTTATTCTTTGTTCAAATTTTGAAGTTCTCTGAACACCCTCAACATTTTTTACAATGGTGTTATGCGAAATAAGCCTAGTTGAAATTTTTTTTTCAATTGGAAAAAGAAAATAGGAATAAAAAAAACACCACACTGGAAAAATTGGAGGATTTGCATAAAATGTCAAAGTTTGATATAATAAAAAGAAAAAGATTTCTTCCGAAAATCTAAAAAAAACCTATGAAGATGGGTTTCAATAATGTTTTTGTATTTTTTTTTTTAAATTACATTTAAAAACAAAAATTTTGAAAACACGTTCCGATGAGTCGAATTTTGAAAAAGTTATGGCTATCTCAAAAAAATGCATTTTTTAAAAAAATTCATAACTTTTTTTTAGTTGGGTAAAAAGATTTGAAAAAATTCTGAGAAACGTTTTTCATAGGGTAGAAAAGGATAAAAAACTTTCAGCCACATCGAAAGAGGTCGGGTTGAAAAGTGGTCGATTTTACGTGGAATGCCTCGTATACAATGATATAAATTTGTGCTGAACGAAGGACGTTGTATGTATGAACAATAAGGCGCTCTTCTCTCTCGTCTCCGTCGTCGATTCGCCACCTATCCTAACAATGGCTGCTGGCTTATTATCTTGGACAAAAGCACGAATCTCCGAATGCCTCGATGGTTTGCAAAATCTCTCTCTCTCTCACTCTCCGCGTTCCCCTTAATTCAGGAGAATATTCTCAAGGATATCCCACGAAAGACGCGCACTTCTCGCGTCTCCTTGTTATCTAAGCCTACTAATGGATTCCTTCAGCGCCAGATGCCGTCGACTTTAAGATTGACTGGCTCCGTTTGAAATTAATTACGAGAGTTTCCTTTCACATCACCCCGGTTTGGCGAGGAAGAAACGACCAGGGCGACGCTCTCAGAGGGACAAAATTTCCATCGACGCGACATTTGCGTCATTGCCCACGATTTAACGGCTGTTGCGAACAAAAGCTCGGTGAACTTTCTCGGTTATTGTAAACCGCGTAACCAAACGGCGAGAAAATGATCCAATTCGTAAAAGTTTCGAAAAGAATGGAAAATAATCAATATATTATTTGCTTGGCGGATTACTTTTAGAAATAACCTTTCGGTAGGCTTTGAAGGTTAAAAAGGATAAAACGCATCTTGGACCTTTTGATTTAAAGGGTAAAGGATTCGAGGGATGTTGAGGGGAGGATCAAGGTCAACATAACCTTGAAACGTTTTTAAGCCCTGTTTTATCAAATAATGGAATAACAAATTGCCACATTTTTTTTTCAGGTTCCATTTTGTCGTTTTTGAAAAAAATATGTTAGAAATTTTAGCCTTATCTCTCCTCGCCTTCCCTCAGTACTTACCTCAATAAAAAACCTCGAACCTTCCCTTAATAAAAAAACCTATTAGTGGTTTTATTCTTGATTAGCTAGTGATTATTACCTACCGATTTAGGTAGTGATTACTACCTAAATCGATTTCCATAAATCGTTTAGTCGTTTGGATAGTAATAATTAATTAAAACCTAATTAATTAATTAATTTTGATAGTAATCATTAATTAAAAATTAATTAATTAATTAATTTGGATAGTAATCTTTAATTAAAAATTAATTATTACGATCTAAATAGACCTCGTTAGTGTCTTTTTGAATAGTTTTTATTCTGTAATCGCAGTTTTGGGTTGAATTCATGCATTTTTTCTCCCTCGAAAAAATTATAAATTGGGAATAATTTAAAATGAACATTGAATAATAGTCCGAGTTGAATATACTATCAATTATATCGTTTGAGGTACGAACTCAACGTTGTTTAATATTTATTTGAAAAAAAAAATAAAACCTCATCTTCCCGATATTTTTCACAATACTCTAATAATTTGTCTTTTCTATGGGATTTAATATTTTTGCCAAATTTTATCTCATAAACATATTTTGGATAGTCGCAGAAAAGGTGTTGATTCTCTTATAGAAATAATTATCTAAATAATCGGTACTATTCAATTCTGTAAAAAAAGGCGTTTCTATGGCGTACAATAAATTCGGTGGATTTACACTATGAAACGCCATAGGTTCACTAAAACGTGGAGGATGTATTTTAAATTTGTTGAAAAATTATTTGAATTCAATTTAATCAATACAATTAAATTAGTCAATTTTTTTGAAAAACTTGAAAATTACCCAATAGCGAAAAGTGAATATAAAAAAAGCACTTACTGCTTGAATATCTTCGCTGCAATTTTCAACCTAAAACAGCAACCTAAACACAATGTGGCACTAATAACTTTGAAATAATAAAATGTTTATTTCCGGACAAGTCCAATTCGGAAAGAAAAATTTCAATCGTCGAAAATTTTTGCCCACTTACGAATGGAAAAAAAATGTGGCCATTTAAAAGAGATCAATAACATTAAATAATTAATGGAAATAATTTCCATTAATCAATAAATGTTAATGGTTAATTGAAGTTATTTTCAATTATCGATAAGAGTTAATGGTTAATGAAATCAATTTCCACCAACCAATAACATTAAATGATTAATGGAAATAATTTCCATTAATCAATAAATGTTAATGGTTAATAAAAATAATTTCCATTAATCATTGACTGTTAGTGACTAATGGAAATTATTTCCATAAACCATGTTAATGGTCAATGGAAATTATTTTCATTAACCATTAAATTTTAATGGTTAAAGAAAATAATTTCCATTAACCATTAACATTTAATGGTTAATTGAAATAACACCCATTAACCATTAACATTAAATGGTTAATTGAAATAACTCCCATTAACCATCAACATTAAATGGTTAATGGAAATTATTTCAATTAATCAACAAGATTTAATGGTTATTGAAAATTTAAATGCATTAAAAAAAAGTAATGCATTATTTGCAACCCTGTGCTGAATTTTCAATCGTTCTAATGCAACGAAAATAGTTAGCTTTTTAAAAAACAGCAACCTAAACACAACGTGGCACTAATAACTTTGGAATAATAAAATGTTTATTTCCGGACAAGTCCAATTCGGAAAGAAAAATTCCAATCGTCGAAAATTGTTGCCCACTTGCGAATGGAAATAAAAGTAGCCATTAAAAAGAGAAACGAATATTCATGTAATTGAAACGCGTCTGTGCCTTTAACGAACGAAAAAAATACAATGTCGAACGAAATGGAGTGTTATATTCGAGAAATCTGAGAGATGGCGTAGGCTTCCATTTTGAAGAACAGACTCTCGTATCTTATGGGGGAAATCCGTGGATACACGAAGGGTAGCTATTGATCTCGGACTCTTTGTCGAAATTCTCGTCACCGCCACCTATCCTCAATTTCCTCAAGCTCAAGGTTGCCTATCTGCTCCGATAAGGGTAGTTTTTGTTCTTACATCGGTCAGCAAGGAAACTATGATGTTACAAAATAAGTTAAGCAATGAGAGGCTCTAAATTTATTCCTCTTAGGTAAAATAGAAAAATTTTGCTAATTCTCGAAAATTAGTTTTTAAAGATTTCCTCAATATTTAAAAACAAAATAATTCACCTAGTGTCGACGGAGGTTGTGAGTTAGTTTATTGAAAAAATGAATTTGTCATTTTTTAGTTGAGCTGAACGTTCGAAACTTCAAGTATATGAAAAATTAATAACCTTCCTTGAATAATATTTTAAGGGAGTATTCTGGTCTAGAATTTTGAAAAAATCAATTTTTTTGCATATTCTTAAAGATTAGACCTTTAAGAATGTATTCTCGAAAGGAAATTTTTTTATTTCAATAATTTACGGAGTTATAGCTATTTTAGTGACGCAGCAACTATTAGACGTTTTTCTCAAAACTACTTTTCTCAACACGGCTGACATGATTCCTCAAGTTACTCAACCGATTTACTTTAGAGTTTTTTAACAATCTTCAATGTATAACTCTCTATCGCTCCTCCCACTTTTTTATCAACAATTTTTTTTTACTATTGTAAAAAATTAAAAACTATGAAAAAAGAGTCGTAAAACGCCTTTTTTGTTCATACAGCCGCCATTTTGCGAATTTTTTTTTTTTCGTTTTCTCTGAGGTAGGGGCTATAACGATATTCTTACTAATTAATAATCTTTTTTAAAAAGTATTATCAGATGACTGAAAAGGTTGCAATCGTGTCAGCCAGCGAACCCCTTTTTTTTGTCAAAAATTTATTGTCGAATATTTTGTTTATTTTCAAAATATTGATAAATATGTTGTAAAAAAATAATGGTTAAAAATTTTTTGTTTTTTTTTTATCGAGCTCGACAAAACGCTCAAAATGCATCTAGACCAGGATACCGCCTTAAGTAATTATGTAATTTCATGACTTTTCCGAATTTTCTATTCAATAATTATTAATAATTGAATTGATTATTCAATTTTATAGCCAATTTTACCAACGTATAACTCATTTGACTTTCATTGCTTTTTTTTCGAACATTTTTTTGTTTATTGTCAAAACATTAACAAATATGTTGTAAAAAAAGAATGGTAAAAATATTTTTTGTTTTTTTTATCTAGCTCGACAAAACGTTCAAAATGTATCTAGACCAGAATACCGCCTTAAGTAATTATGCATTGTTATGGCTTTTCCGAATTTTCTATTCAATAATTATTAATAATTGAATAGATTTTTCAATTTTTTAGCCAACTTTACCAGCTTATAACTTATTTAATTTTTTTTCTCGCAATTTTTTTTGTTTATTATCAAAATATTAATAAACATGTTGTAAAAAAATAATGGTAAAAATATATATTGTTTTTTTAATCGAGCTCGACAAAACGCTGAAAATATATCTAAATCAGAATACCGCCTTGTTGCAATTTTATGGTTTTTCCAAATTTTCCATTAAATAATTATTAATAATTGAATTGATTATTCAATGGAATCCCTGAATAGACAATTGACTCACGTTCGGTATTCAAAGTCCATCGATCTCCATTTTCATTGACTTCGAAAGAAAGTACGAATAAAATTAAACAAGTAAAAACCGTCCGTTGTCGAATGGTTCGCGATGCAAACTGATTTTGCGGCTCCTTTCGCGAAAAAAATAGCATCGAGATGAGATGAGAGGAAAAAAAAAATGCAAAACGGAATAACACGCGTGCGATCCTGACGGAACCAGTCCTTCCCCTATTTACGTTACGAGGGGTTGAAACGCGACGGTCAGTGGAGTATCCTCACCCGTTCGAACTGGACAGCGGTCAGTCTATTCACCTCTCTCTCTCTCTCTCTCTCTCTCTCTCTCTCTCTCTCTCTCTCTCTCTCTCTCTCTCTTGCGAGATATATTCGTATGCTGCTCATATATCGGAGTCTCGTTTTCCAGCATCCCGATGAAATGGGGCACTGGGACAATGATGGACCAGTCTCGCGTGGACAATGATAGTCTCGCTCTTTCATCATATATTCACAGTCGTTTCTCTAAACTCTAAACTGGACATCGCGAGAGATGACCCGCGAACCGGTCCAGCAGATGTTGCCAGCAAGACAGTTCTTTCGTAGGTCCAGCTGCCTTTCTTCATACACATCAATCTCACGTGTATTCGTAACTGGATTAAAAGAATAACCCCCTAAAAAATAAGACGATGAAATTGAGCTGCGATGCACGGTTTTAGAGAAATTCTCGATACTCCGCAGAATTTAGAGAAAATACTTTGGAGACAGGGATGCTAAAAAAATGTGATGCTGAAGCAGGGTTGCGAAATTTGTAATGAAAAAGTAATGCATTAATCATTACTTTTTTAATGGCTAATGGAAATTATTTTCATTAACAATTAACATTTAATGGTTAATGGAAATTATTTTCGGTAAGCATTAAAATTTAATGGCTAATGGTAATGATTTCCATTAACCATTAAATGTTAATGGTTAATGAAAATAATTTCCACTAACCAATAACATTAAGTGATTATTGGAAATAATTTCTATTGATCAATAAATGTTAATGGTTAATTGAAGTTATTTTCAATTATCGATAAGAGTTAATGGTTAATGAAAATTATCTCCATTAACCATTACGTGTTGGTGGTTAATGAAAATAATTTTCATTAATCATTAGCATTATGGTTAATTGTAATAATTTTCATTAACCATTAACATTGAATGATTCATTTAAATAATTTCCATTAATCAATAAATGTTAATGGTTAATTGAAGTTATTTTCAATTATCGATAAGAGTTAATGGTTAATGAAAATTATCTCCATTAACCATTACGTGTTGGTCGTTAATGAAAATAATTTCCATTAATCATTAGCATTATGGTTAATTGTAATAATTTTCATTAACCAATAACGTTAAATGGTTAATGGAGATAATTTTCATTAACTATTAACATTAAATGATTCATGGAAATAATTCCCATTAATCAATAAATGTTAATGGTTAATTGAAGTCAATTCAATTATCGATAAGAATTAATGCTTAATGAACATTATCTCCATTAACCATTACGTGTTGATGGTTAATGAAAACAATTTCCATTAATCATTAGCATTATGGTTAATTGTAATAATTTTCATTAACCAATAACATTAAATGGTTCATGGAGATAATTTTCATTAACTATTAATATTTAATGATTAATGGAAATCATTTCCATTAATCAATAAATGTGAATGGTTACTTGAAGTTATTTTAAATTATCGATAAGAGATAATGGTTAATGAAAATTATCTCTATTAACCATTAACATTTAATGATTAATGGAAATAATTACCATTAACCAATAAATGTTAATGGTTAATTGAAGTTATTTTCAATTATCGATAAGAGTTAATTCTAAAATAAATCTACTCCACATACTATACGTGGTATAATTTTCTTCATTTTCACCGTTTGAGAAATGAACGATGATTCTAGGGAAAAATATGTGAAAATTAATTTAAAGAAAATTTCGTGAATTGACAATTTTTCCTACCAAGAATGCTGTTTCTTTTTTTTTTTTAGCTTTTTTTTAAGGAGCAAGTTTTCTCAGGAAAATATATTTTTCGCTTTATATTAGCGTCTATTAAAAAATGCTTTTCCCAATTATCCCGAAACAAAACAAAATGGAGAACGAAAGGGTTTGGCGTGCGACGATAAAGGGCGCTTCGTAAACAATTAGCGATGCCGCAGGGTTATCTCGACGTGCGTGCTTATGGGAGAACTCCAAGAGGAGATGCGATGAAACATGAAAAAAAAGGAAAAAGAAAAACCCACCGAGGTCGTATAATCCGACGAAATAAACTCAGTAAATAAATAATTAGACAATTAGTGTGCGACGGCAATTCTCGTCGCCGTACATAAATATATGGGGTATTCCCGCTGAAATTTTCACGTCCGAACCCGGACCCTCCTGAATAATTATGAAAAAAAATTTCCGAAAAGTATTCTGAAAACGAAAAGACACGTATTTTTTTGTAATGGCCGACAATTGATATTTTGCGTCGTGCGATTTAATAAAAACAATTACATTTGAATATTTATTTAATTATACATACGTATATTATTTCATACAAGTATGAAAGAATATCCGTATGTAATTAAATATTACGTATATTAGATATATTATTTCATACTTGTATAAAATAATCTACGTATGTATAATTAAATAAATATTCAAATGTAAATATCAAATGTATTGAAAATGGGAGTTCAAAAATACAAATAAATTCACCAAATTTTCCAATAAAGTTGGAAGCGTTATTTCCTGACAAAAATAGCGCCAAAAAGTTGATATTTTTCAATTCGAATTGTAGAAAAAATCGTATCATCGTCAAATTTTTAGATAAATGATTAATCAGTGATAAATGGTGATAAATGAAATAAACAATAAAATTCGATTTTCAATTTACGTTTGACAATTTTTGAGATTCCTAGTCTCGAGACCGCAATTCGCTTCAAATAAATCTACCTCAGACAACGTTAATAATAAATTCATCAATTTTTTTTCGTCGAGACACATCAACTCGTTGGTACATTAATTTTGATTTTTTTTCTCACCTCATATTTTTTGCCTCACAGCTGGATGCGCGAGTGAAACTTATTAATTTGTTTCACGTGGTTTTTTTGAAAAACCGCAACAGAGGTCGTCGGAGAAAAAGGTTCAAGTGCGTGTGTGTGTGTGTGTGTCCGCGAATTTCGCACATTTATGAACTCTCCTTGGCTGTGTTTTTCGGCTGTTTCTACTTTGCCGCTTTCTGACTCTGGACTGAGGAAAATAGACAGAGAGAGAGAGAGAGAGAGAGAGTGAGAGAGAGAGAGAGAGAGAGAGTGAGTGAGAGAGAGAGTGAGTGAGTGAGAGTGTGCTTGGAAAATAGGTGGCGAGAATGAGAGTGAAAAAATAAAATGAAACTTGAACGGGGGAACGGGAAAAGCGAGTAAAGAAGGCGAGAGACCGGAAGTTTGTGTATACGGGTCTAGAGTATTATATTTCTGTGTGTGTGTGCGTGTGCGTGTGTGTGTGTTCTACCGTCCGTTTTATCGCGCGGTTTATCCACTACTGGAGTTTTCTCGTATCGTAGTCCAGAAGTTTTCTCACGCAATGAGCACTTTCCCAAATACACACACACAAACACACACGCACACACTTGCGAATAAGAATGCTAATTGGAAAGCTCGGGTTTCCTTGCCACCCGCCACACTTTATACAGGACCCCGCCACTTTTTCATTCTTGGTTGTGCGTTATTTTTCTTAGCTTGACGCTCGGTAAATTATCAGAGAAATATTTATCCTGGGCAAAACGAAAATCTCAGCTTAATGTTTAACGCTTCACGTGGTAGTATTTTTTTTTTTTTTTTTGGGAATTACAAATTGTTTGCATGTTTTGGTTTGATCAGTTGTACGGAAATTATTGAATATTTATCGATTATGGAGTAAAAGGAATTACAGACAGAATTGAAAGTGGAGTAAACATTATTTTATTTAATCAGGAATTTGGTCGTATTTATTTTGTGAATTACAAATTGTTTGCAAGCTTTGGTTTTATTAGTTTCATGGAAATTATTGAATATTTATCGATGATGGAGTGAAGGGAATTACAGACAGAATTGAAAATGGAATAAACATTATTTTATTTTATCAGGAATTTTGTAATTTGTGTCATTTTGTTTCTTATATGTTTAAGTCGTAACTGAATTATTGTAATTGTAACAATTTCGTAATTATCGAAGTAAATAGCCTTGAATTGTGTTTATATTCAGAAAATATTGTTTTATTTGTACTGATGAGTATTGATTCTGACATTAGTTTGTTGACATTGATTATGAAATGTTATGAGTACATTGTTTTAGTTGGTCGTGGAAAAATTACGAGACTAAAGTCAATTTTATGTTATTCAATTTCGTCTCCAAATAATTGGAATTTTTTGACAATGTAAAAATTTTATAATTATCGAAGAGTGTTGCACAGTCCAAAAATTACAAAACGTCGATGAAATACTCTTATATTTAGACGTAGAAATTGCAGATTCTTAAGTTACTTTTTCATTTTAGATTTTCGTCCGTTGCATCCAAATCGCCATGATTATTGATTATTATTGAACATCATTCTTAAAAACAATAAACAATTTTAAGGATTCATCGTTTTACTTGGTCATGAAAAATTCAGAATTTTGATTCTGAATTATCTTTTCTGAAACAGCTCTTTAATTCTATTTTCAAAAATTTCTTCTGTTTTCAATAATCACGATGACCGAATTATTATTTGCAATTAAAAAAAAATATTAAAACAAGAAAGCATCGTTTACAATTTGTTCGTTGAAAAATAAATTATTACAATAATTTCAAGTATCGCAAATAATTGGCACAAAAAATGTCCACCATTCGAATCGATGATAAAAAATAAATAAACGTAAAAAAAGTAATTTTTTTCGTGATATGTTGAGAACTTTAGGTCATAGGGGAGCGTGGGTTAGTTGTAACAGGGGTAAGTTGTAACACTCAATTTTAACCGGGAATTTAAAACATTTCGATTTAATTTTTTTGCTGAATGTGCTTCTCATAACTCGCAGCATAACGTAAACGCCACAAATATCCCGCGAGACATCAAAATAAGAGGATATGCACACGAGCTCTATTTCGGCCAGGTTTCGTAAAAAAAATACTTACGAAAATTTTGATTTTGACTATTAAAATTATTAGGTGTACAAATAAGTTTCCGCGTTTTGTCAAAAGATGGCCCCACCAGAAGGTTATGGAGAAATTGTCAGATGTAAAACGTAATATCCCAAGTTTCGTCATCCGGCAACACCATAACCTTAAAGTACTAGTGATTCCGTATCAGCATCACGTAATTTTTTTCGTGCAAAAATGTCAAGTTTTGTGCCGAATAAGCATCATTTGCGGGAACTTTTGATTTACTTCTTTAATTTGAAAAAATCTGCAGCTGAGGCGCATCGATTGCTTCTAGAAGCATATGGTGAAGCTGCTTTAAGTGAGAGAAGTTGTCAGGAATGGTTTCAAAAGTTTAAGAACGGTGAGTTTGACGCGAAGGACAAAGAACGGACAACGGAACGGAACGGACAAAGAACCTGCGAAACCATTACTGGAGCTCACTACCGAACACAATTGATGAGATTGAGTCGGGCACTTAAGGAAAAACGCGCGCATTACTACTCCAGACACGACAAAATTATTCTTTTACACGATAATGCTCGTCCACATGTTGCGGTGCCGGTAAAAACATACTTGGAAACACTCAACTGGGAAGTTTTACCCCACCCGCCGTATTCACCAGACTTAGCCCCTTCCGATTATCACCTGTTCCGGTCGATGGCACATGGTCTGTCTGAGCAGCGCTTCACATCATATGAAGACACCAAAAATTGGGTAGATTTGTGGATAGCGTCAAAAGATGAAGAGTTTTTTCGACGGGGTATCCGAATGTTGCCAGAAAGATGGGGAAAAGTAGTGGCAAATGATGGAAAATACTTTGAATAAAACGTAATGTACTGTTCCTTCACAATAAATTCCTAATTTTTTATAAAAAACCGCGGAAACTTATTTGTACACCTAATAAATTAATTGTTTATTGTTTTTTCCTTGTTACATGGTAAATTGGACTGGCTTTCATTTGCTTTTTTTTTTAATTATTCCAAAGATTGTAGTTTTTGAGATATTTCATTAAGTAGACATAATGAGCCCATGGGGCAAGTTGCAACATGTTAGAACTTGCCCCATGCGCGTGTATTTTTTTCTGCTCTTTTCTGTATTTGTATAATAGTACATTATGACCCGAGGACAAAAAAACTTTTTCTGACGAGTGTAAGTTTGCAGCATGAGCCGAAGGCGAATGCTGCAATCACTCGAGTCAGAAAAAGTTTTTTTGTACGAGGGTCATACAATATTTTATCGCCCGACGGCGTAAAGTGCCTTTTAAGCCCACGAAGTGGGCGTAAAAAGGCACTTTTACTACCAAATTACAAATTATAATTACAAATTATAATCATCATAAGAATGAATCACGATGAATAATACAAGACTGTGAACCAATAAAAACGTGTTCTTTCTTATAAATGTTGCCAGTCTTTTCATTGTTACAACTTGCCCCGAGCCTGTTACAACTAGCTCCAGACATGGGGTAAGTTGTAACAGCTCCCATTTTTTTAAAAAACGTCTGGTGTAAAAGATGGGTAAAGATTTAAAATTATTTTTCAATTGGAATTGGTGCTCAGACATGTACTTTACAAATTCTCTTACTCACAATCTTGAAAGCATACATATTTTAGGTGTTACAGGCCTTTTTCCAAAAACTGTTACAACTAGCCCCACGCTCCCCTACTCTCGTTTTTTTCTAGATCAATGTGACATTGGGGTATCGAGTGGTGTGTGAAATTCTTTAAAGCGGATCGTCCGATCGGTTGCGCCATATAGTGCGAAGGTTTATATTCGAGGGGTTAAATTTTTCGTCTCGGAACTACGGACCCTTTTGGTCATCCCTGTTGAATGCACAGGAGGCGGACGCGCTAAGGGTGCAGAAAGGGGGAAGAACTAAGGGTTGCAACAACATATATATATAGTGGATGAAATCGAGGGTTACTATGTCGGGGCGTGGCGATGTCTTAGGTGCAATAGAAAAAGAGGTTTTTCACCAATGGCGTCAAGGGGATGAAAAAAAATGATCGCTGAGATTTATGTTCATATAGAAATTTTCCATTTTACTTGAATTTCCATTAAAAAAGAAAATCTTTTTTTTTTAATTTTCATTATTTCCTTCAGCTTCCACAACCGATTGAATTGTCGGCCATTTTTCAGGCTTGACTATTTTCCCAATATAACTGAGGCAATTTTTTATTAGTTTCAATTATTTTTGAACTTTTCTTATCCGTTAAAAAAATGATTCAGGGGGCTGGAAAAAAAATGATCGCTGGGATTGATGTTCATATAGAGACCCGCAATTTCCTTGATTTTCCATTTAAAAAATAGACTTTTCCATTAAATCGTCATTTTTTTCGTTAGTTTTCATATCCGAGATTGTCGACAATTTTTCAAATTCAATTATTTTTCCAATACAATTGAAGCAATTTTTTATTAGTTTCAATTATTTTTGAATTTTTCTTGTCCGTTGAAAAAATGACTCGAAGGGATGACAAAAAATGATCGCTGAGATTTATATTCATATAGAAACTGCCATTTTTCTTGAATTTCCATTAAAAAAAAACAGACTTTCCCATTAAATCGTCATTTAATTTTCTGTAGTTTTCATAACCGAGCAGATTTTCGGCCATTTTTTAAACTCAATTAATTTTCCAACATAACTGATGCAATTTTCTATTAGATTCAATTATTTTTGAATTTTTCCTATACGTTGGAACAATGGCTTAAGGGGTTAAAAATGATCGCTGGGATTTGTATTCACATCCAGACGTCAATTTTCCTTGAATTTCCATTAAAAAAGAAAGACTTTTTCATTAAATCGTAATTTTTTCCTTTTGCTTCCATAATCATCTTTATTGTCGGCCATTTTTCAAGCTTAATTAATTTTCCAGCATAATTGAGGCAATTTTTTATTGGATTCAATTATTTTTGAATTTTTCATATTCGTTGAAACAATGGCTTAAGGGGTTAAAAAATGATCGCTGGAATTTGTATTCATATCCAGACGCCAATTTTCCTTCAATTTCCATTAAAAAAGAAAGACCTTTTTATTAAATCGTAATTTCTTCGCTTTGGCTTCCATAACCGACCTTATTTTCGACCATTTTTGGAATTCAATTATTTTTCCAACACAACTGAGGCAATTTTTTATTAGTTTCAATTACTTTTGAACTTTTTTATCCGTTGAAAAAATGACTCAAAGGGATGAAAAAAAATGATCTCTGAGATTTATAATCCTATAGAGACCCCCATTTTCCTCGAATTTCCATTAAAAAAACAGACTTTTCCATTAAATTGTCATTTTTTTTCTTCAGTTTTCATGACCGAGCAGTTTGTCGGTCATTTTTCAAACTCAATTATTTTTCCAACATAACTGAGGCAATTTTTTATTAGTTTCAATTGTTTTTGAATTTTTTTTATCCGTTGAAAAAATGAAGGGAATGAAAAAAAAAAATGATCGCTGGGATTTATATCCATTTTTAGATGCCTGGCATCCATAACTGAGCAGATTGTTGACCATTTTTAAAATTCAATTATTTTTCCAACATAATTGAGGCAATTTTCTATTGGATTCAATTATTTTTGAATTTTTCTTATCCGTTGAAAAAATGGCTGAAGAAAGTGAACAAAAAATGATCGCTGGGATTTGCATATATTCATATGGAGATCACCATGTTCCTTGAATTTCCATTAAAAAAGGAAAACTTATTTTTTAAATCGTCATTATTGTCTTTAGCCTCCATAACCGACCTTATTGTCGGCCATTTTTCAAATTCAATTATTTTTCCGACATAACTGAGACAATTTTTTATTGGTTTCAATTGTTTTCGAATTTTTCTTATCCGTTGAAAAAATGGCTCAAGAGGATGAAAAAAAATGATCGTTGGGATGTATATTCATATCGAGATCACCATTTCCCTTGAATTTCCATTAAAAAAGGAAAACTTTGTTTTTAAATCGTCATTATTGTCTTGAGCTTCCATAAACGACCTTATTGTCGGCCATTTTTCAAATTCAATTATTTTTAAATTTTATTATCCGTTGAAAATCGCTGATGGGATTTATATTCATATCGAGACGCCCATTTTCCTTGAATTGCCTTTTTTCAAATTCAATTATTTTTCCAACATAACTGAGGCAATTTTCAATTATTTTCAATTTTTTCTTCGATCAAGAAAATGGCTCAATCATTCCTTATTAATCCTTCTTATTAGGCGAAAAAGTTGACCTTGACATGTTCCCTGTTTTTGGCAGTGACAATGATTGTCCAATTTTCATTTATTTTCATGTATTTATCCGGTCGAAACTTTCGATTGAGAATGCTCAACCGGAGGAGGTCGTGGAAAAGTTCGGTCCTTTTGATTTCAATGACGACGTTGATGCCTCTATTTTCCTTGTTTTCTCTGCGTACGTTCGCGAAAATGTTGAGCGCTGCGAGCGGCGGCGAGCATCGGTACTTTTACGTCGCGAGTTTTATGCCTTCCGGTTCCTCCCCGCGCTGTTATCCGGCCTCTTCGCGTTTCTCCGGTCTCGCGTTTTGTGCGCCTGAAACAATAAAACACCGTTTTATGAATGAAACCCTAACGCTGGTGGCCCAACAGAGAGAGGTGGTTCCACCCTAAACACGTGGAACACGATTTCTCTTTCATTCCCTCACATTTTCGAGCTTTCCCTCCTGTGCTTGTGAAAACGCGAACGTTTTCACCGAGCCACAGAAAGTCCGACGTCGCGCGTCCTTTTCCACCCTCTTTTTAACGCGCTTCATCATCCCTTCGCCATTCATTCGTGAACTTTTGTAATAAACTCGAAAGGTGCGCGTTTGTGTCCCAACTATTTCTCTCTCTCTCTCTCTCTTTTGGCTTTTGCCAGGGCCAAAAGTTTCCTCTCTCGTTCTCGAAAAAAGACGCACGAATTAACGTAAATCCCAAATTATGCATTCCCCGAAATTAATTAATACAGTCTTTATTTTTGCGTTTTTTTCACCTCTAATTTCGAGGGTGGAATTTTTTTTTTTTACTATTTAAGGACAGAAATTATCGTTAATCATAATTTGTATTATGTGATATTTCATATGAACACATTTATAAATTTATTATTAATTTCGAAGATTAATAATAAATAATTCATTACATATATAATTATCTATCTTTAAATTAATTTACTGAATTTTTAGATATTTAGATAAACGAAAAACACTTCATTTCTAATTAATAATTTGAAATAATGATTTTACATTAAATTAAGTTATTAATTCAATCGATTTATTCGAGGAATAATAAAATCTTACTTTAATCGATCATGATACGAAAAAAAATTAATTTAGATTTTTTACATATAAATTACATATTAAATTTCTTTTGCACTACTGTTAAGTATGATTTTTTTTAAAACGAAAACTATAAAATTATTTTGATTTGAGAAATTAATTTTTAATTGTATGTCTCGAACTTTTTTTGATAATCCGAAGCAAAAAAATGGCAACCATAGATTTAAGAATTATACAACTTCCCTTGAAAAAACAGATTAATAGACAATCGTTCAGTTGGAATTAAAATTTGTATACTTGTCCTTTCCACATTTGTAGTTTGAACATTTGGAGGTTTCTTGAAGTATTATAAATCTTTTAAGGTACTTTAGAAGGCAAAAAAGTAAATTTTCAAGATTTTTTTCCCAGCTCCTTTATCAGATATGACTATAAAACTGTTATTACAACATTGTTTCATCCTTCGAAAGTACAAAACAAAAATTATTTTTTCATTTCGATTCCTTGAATAATTTATAGAAGGCGCCAAGATCGAAAATGTCTTGTCCCATGGCTGACAGTTCATCTCAGGATTGGCATTCTGAAACAAAAAAATAAAAAAGCATTTTGAAGAGGAAGTTTCTTACACAACAATTAACCACCGTTAATGAAAAATCGATTTAAAAAAAAAAATGGTGAATGTTTGAAATGAAAATAAAAATTTAATTTTTCACAATATGCTTCAAACATCCGCCATTTTTTTTTAAATTGATTTTTCATTCGGTGGTTAATTGTTGTGTAAGAAACCTTCCTCTTGAAAATGCTTTTTTATTTTTTTGTTTCAGACTTGCCAATCCTGAGATTAACAGTCGCCCATGGGACAAGACATTTTCGACTTTGGCGCCTTCTATGAATTATTCAAAGAATCGAGATGAAAAATAAATTTCAGTTTTGTACTTTCGAAGGATGAAACGATGCTGTAATAACAGTTTTATAGTCATATCTGAAAAAGGAGCTGAAAAAAAAATCTTAAAAATTTGTTTTTTTTTTGCTTTCCAAAGTAGACTAGTACCTTAAGGTTGTTTAGAAGCTATGGAACTTTTGAATGTTAATTGTTCAATAAATAGCTTCTTAATCGTAGTGAAATTTTTACACGACCTCCTGAATACTTCATGTAAGAACATACCAAATTTTCAGAATTCTATCATCATTACTTCAACCTCCTTAAGGGTTAAAATAAAAAATGATGAGATAATTCTGAAAATTTGGTATGTTTTTGTATGAGGTATTTGAGAGGTCGTGTAAAAATTTCACGACGATGAGGAAGCTCGTTATTGAGAAATTAACGTTTTGTTAAAAACAATTTTTTAAACAAATAAAAAAATATATTTATCAATAAACTTCGTTTTCTTTCCGTTGCTTTCAGTATATTGTGGATATTAAAAAATTGAGAGGTCAAAAAGAAACTTATCGCAAAGTTATATCAGTTTCCATAAGACTACATTTAATTTTATTTAATTTGTTAATCTTAATTATTCGATAACGAGCTTCCAAATCGTCGTGAAATTTTTACACGACCTATTAAATACACTTCATTGAAAAACATACCAAATTTTGATAATTTTCTCATTAAACGTGATTTGCTTCTAAACAACCTTAAATAATTTATTTCAGTATAAAAAGTAGAATTTACGAAAATACATCATTTGATCCATCAAGAAATTCTTGATACAGGTAATAATAATGTGCCTAGATATAAATTTCAAAAATTTTTATTTTTAATCTATATTTTCCATCGCAACACTTCCATAAAATATCAGTTACACTATCTGTGTAAAATTGAAAAAAAAAAATTAGTATCCTTCGATCTCATTTTTACCTAGAAAGAAAAAGCTTCATCGCTGATAAAAATAAAAATATAAAATATAAGTAAAAATAAAAATATTGAGAAGTTTTCCAAGTGTCAAGATTCTCTCTCAAAATCCTCACCGATTGGTTTTCAACCATTGCAACGAAACAAAAATCCTATCAATCTCACTATCGACCTAAAATCGTGTCCAAAAAAAAACGTGCTAAATCGTTGAAAAGGAGATCGGGAAATTTGCCAAGGGTCAACATTTTCCCTCGAGATTTTCCAACCTTCACCGAATCTCTCAAAGCGACTTCGTCCAACTTTACATCCTTCTTTTTTCTCATCATTCTCAGCCACTCTGCGACGTTTCAATTTTCTCGAGAGTGCTCCGAGACGAGGAAACAGATGGCGAGTGCACGAGAGACTTGATTCTCTCGTGGTCAAAGAACGAAAGAGAACGATACCAAGAGAAAGAGAGAAAGAGGGAAAGATAGAGAGAGAGAGAGAAAGATAAAGAAAGGGAGTGAAAGATAGGAGATAGGAATTCAGAGAAGAGCAAAACGACGATAGGGGGAGACTCATTGAGATAGCGAATGCTAGAAGTGGAGAGAAGAGAGCTCGCCCTCTCTCGACTATTCGTAGAAAGATCTACATCGGATCGTAGAGAGAAACTGGCGGGTTGTTCAGTGGCGCGAATAGAGAGAGGGTGGTTGTTGCAGGCAGAAGGGAGGAAGGTGGAAGTATAGATGAGGGAGATGGACAAAGAGAATGGAAGAGAGAATGAAGAGAGAATGAGAGAGAGAGAGAGAGAGAGAGAGAGAGAGGGAGAGAGAGAGAGAGAGAAAGGGACAAGAGAGTATGGAAGAGGTGGAATTTGCAGCGCTACGAGTTTCTATCGGCTCCTTGGGGATGTTTCCACCCCTATTTCTACCAACTATACACCCCCTCCCCCCCTCTTTTACCGAGTACACCGCAGCTACCGAATACACTTGTATAGTTATATCTTCCATCCCTCTTAGCTCATATGTATAACTGTACACAACTGTATATGTATAAACTACCCCCGGGAGGAAGGGGGGGGAGGGGGTTGTTGGGTATTGATCGTTCGGAGGAGGGGGGGGGGCGACCATCATCCCTCCTCCCTTTATGCTTTGGTAAAGCGTCGCGCACGGTTCTACCTCGTGTTACTCTTCTCCTTCGTACCTGCAAAGCAACGTATCCTTACACATCCTTGCATCTCTTCCTTCCCTCCGCATCTCCAAGAGCACACATATTTATATATGGGGCATTCCACGTCAAATCACGCGGTCATCGGCCTGACCCCTTGGGATTTTGATGTCCAATGAATCGTGGGTTTCGTTTGGCCCAAAATGTGAACTCAAATTTTTAGAATTTTTTTTTCTTTTCGCGGTGGCCCGAGCGAAAAAATCATTGAATTGTCGGAAAACATTAAGAGGGACCCGTTTCAAATTAATGAAATTTTTTCACAGAAAATAGGGCCCAAAATGGATATTTTCGTCATAGTTCGATAATGGGCTAAAAATAATGACTATTTTTTTTTTTAATTTTTTTATTGTGTTCGAATCATCCGTTTTATTTCAGGTCGTCGAGGCTAATAAATTTTCGAAAAATTGTGTCGTTTCACTCGTAAACCAAGAAAAAAAATCAAGTTTCAGTAGAAAAATATTGTTGTTGTTGCTATTCTCACTACGAGAAACAATTAAAATAAGAAAGTATACAAAAAAAATTAAAATACAATAAAAAATAGTAATTATTTTTGGCCCATTTTCGAACAGGACGAAAATATCTGTTTTGGGCCCTAGTTTCTGTGAAAAAATTTCATTAATTTAAAAAAAGTCCCTCTTTCTGTTTTCCCTCAATTTAATGATTTTTTAGCTCGGGTAACCCCTAAAAAATGAAATGAAAATTTCTAAAAATTTGAGGTCATATTTTGGGCCAAACGAAACACACAATTAATTGGACATCAAAATACGAGAGGGTCAGACCGATGACCGCGTGATTTGACGTGGAATGCCCGATATATATGGGCGATTCCCGCTGAAATTTTCACGTCCAAACCCAGACCTTCTTGAATAATTATGAATTTTTTTTTCCGAAAAGTATTCTGAAAAAGAAAAGACACGTATTTTTTTGTTAAGGCCGACAATTGATATTTTTCGTCGTACGATTTTAGTAAAAAACCCGAATTTTTCACTAACTCTCTACTCGAAACACGTAGTATCTTGATAATTCGAGATCCTATCGAAAAACGCTTCGGACAAAACTTGTTCGTTATAAAACGAGTAAAACAATTGATATTTTTTTTAAAAATTGTGGGCACACGAAAGTTTGTTTTTACTTCATAAAACACAAAAAAAACGTTTTTTCAGCAAGTACGCCACCTTGAATTATAAAATTAAAAAATTGTCAAAATTCTATAGGAAATCACGAAATTTTTAAGACCAGAATGAGAATGGCAAGATCAAAATCCGCTAAGCTACAGCCAATCGAAGTTTCGTCTTGACCTTATTTTCCAGCCAGATCATGCAGAAGTATATATTCTCGAAAAATTATATACAGAAATACATTTGAATATTTATTTTATTATACATTAGTATATTACGTTTCTCGCACTAGTATCGTACGAAATTTTATTGTACGAATGCGCAAAGTACCAGTTTGAGCACGCGCAGCGTGCGCAAAGTGGCACTTTGCGCACGGAGTGCAATAAACGTATATTATTTCATACAAGTATGAAAGAATATACGTATGTATAATTAAATATTACGTATATTACGTATATTATTTCATGCTTGTATGAAATAATCTACGTATGTGTAATTAAATAAATATTAAAATGTATTTCTGTGTATAATTTTTCGAAAACATATAGTTCTGCATGATCTGTCTCAAAAATAAGGTTAAGACGAAACTTCGATTGGCTGTAGCTTTGCGGATTTTGATCTTGCCATTCTCATTCTGGTCTTAAAAATTTCGTGAATTCCTATAGAATTTTGACAATTTTTTTATTTTATAATTCAAGGTGGCGTACTTGCTGAAAAAACCTTTTTTCGTGTTTTATGAAGTACAAACAAACTTTCGTGTGCCCACAATAAAAAAAAAATATATATATCAATTGTTTTACTCGTTTTATAACGAACAAGTTTTGTTCGAAGCGTTTTTCGATAGGATCTCGAACTATCAAGATACTACGTGTTTAGAGTAGAGAGCTAGTGAAAAATTCGGATTGTTTACTAAAATCGTACGGCGAAAAATATCAATTGTTGGCCTTAACAAAAAAATACGTCTTTTTTTTCAGAATACTTTTCGGAATTTTTTTTCATAATTATTTAAGAGGGTCCGGGTTTGGACGTGAAAATTTCAGCGGGAATACCCCATATGTAGGGACGCAAACGTCCCCTTGGTATGTTGCGCGAATGCATTCGAGGCCACATTTACACATCGATCGCCCTTTACAAACAGAAGGGCGTAACTCGAAGGAATTGGACGCTCAATGCGCAGCCCTTTTTTCTTTGATGATCCAGATGCAACCTCATATTTATAGATGTATATGTGACCCAACCAACCACACATTTGTATGGAAACTCATGGTTAGTCTTCTTTCCCTCTCTCTCTCTGTTTTTATATATGGACCTCTCTGAATAACGTCAATGTTCATAAAGTGTGCACAAAGTAAACAGACGTCCATGTCATTGCGTTTGTAACGTTATCGAACGCGCACTCTTACTTTCCCAAAATTTGATTTCAACGTTTCCGATATTTACCTCTTTCTACGCAACCTTCATCCTTTGCAATGTACCTCTGTCTCCGACCCCCTCGTTTCAATTAATCGGATCAAAGCTCGTTTCACGACGCTTTTGAAGGGTCGATTTCGAATTGATTTGAGGGGAGATTTTTTTAAATTTAATTCTGGCATCGATCAATTTAGATCAGAGCTGGGCAGTACTTGAAAGTACTCGGTACTTGGAGGTACTTGAAGTACAGTACTTGCAAGTACAAAGTACTTGAAAAGTACTTCAAGTATTGCACTTGAATTTTTCAAGTACTTCATGTACTTGAAGTACTGTACTTTTCTGTACGTAAAGTACTTTTTTCAAGTACAAGTATCAAGTACTTTTGAATGTGTCTTGCTGATAGTTGCATGTGCAAAGCCTTTGAATATGGGTCATTCCACGTCAAATCGACCAATATTTGGAATCGACCCCTTTCCATTTCGATGAAATTTGGTCGGAAGTTTTCTTTTATCATAAAACAAAGTTCTAACAAAGGAAAAAAATTAAATTTTTTTTCGAAAATTCAAAATTTCACAATTTATTCAAGTTTATTTTTTAAATATTTCGAACACCATTATAGTTACGAAAAAATCGTTCTGGGTTCGTCCTAAAAAGTATACTTAATTGGGGCTACGAAAAAAATATTCCGAAACAAATTTTTGAAAAATAATGAATTTGGAGAATTTTTCAAAATCGTGAAAATCCACGGTAAACATTAAATTTTTGGTTTTATTTTTTTATATAACACCTTGTACTGATATTAAAAGATGCTGAAATTTTCGGAAATGTTTTTTTTTGTTTCAAAAATATGAATTTTTGAATTTTGGTAAAACATTTGTTTACCTCTAAGTTTAGTGAAGTTGATCAATCATGTACGTTTGACTGCTGAAAATTACAAAATTACATGATTGCTCAATTTGAAAAAATTCATATTTAAAAAAAAACCACCTTTCTAAAAATCTTTCAGGATCTTTTAAAATCAGTACAAGGTATTATATTTAAAAAATTGAACAAAAAATTCGATGTTGATTGTGGATTTTCACGATTTAAAAAAATTCAAAATTCTCCAAATTCATCATTTTTCAAAAATTTTTGTCGGAATATTTTTTTTTCGTAGCCCCAAGTATACTCTCCAACAGTTATTGACTATTTTTTTGATGATCAATTCCAAGATAATAATTTTGCAGGATTGTCTTTCTCTAATGGTTTATTGAATCGTTAATTAAGATTTTAATTAATTTTTTCTGTTTTATGGTTAGCCAAATTTTGGCGAAATTTTCTTTATTGGAATCGCATAAAATTTGATGGAATTGGGTGAAAATTAATGGATTATACGTAGTCAGGAAGCCGAAAAAAGCAATTTTTCAAGAATTTTTTCTGGAAAGACATTTTAATTTATTAACGTAAAAATTTATATGCATATTCTTGTAACTTTTAACTTTGTTTAGATATTTTTCTTTTTCTTTTTAAATTTTTTCTTTTTCAATTTTTTTTTCTCTCGATTGGATCATCAAAAATAAAAAAATAAAAAAGATTTCGTTAATATAAGGTATAACCTGATATTTAATCGAAGGAATAAGCAAAATATCAATTTTTGGCAAAATGGCGGCTTCTAAAAAAAATCGATTTTCGATGATAATTTTTTCCTCAAATTGTTTATAAAATAAAAAATATTTATCGATAAAAAACCTTCGATTATTTACTAAAAAATATATCTATAGAGCTTGTGCTCACCGACTCAAAAGATACAGCCTTGAAAAAAACACCCTCAAAGTTTCAAAAGCACTTTATACAAATATGCCTGTAATTTTGAAAATATTTCTCTCATTGACCTGAAATTTGTATATACTTAAATATCTGTACATAACGAAAATGAAATTGAAAAAATCCATTTTTTGAATATCCTGACTTGACCCCTTAATGAAGAAGATGGTTAAGATAAGCAGGGCTAATACCGTTCTCTTTGTTATTTTGTGCATTTAATGGATTTGAAAAATAGAGGGTTCTTCTTCTACTTTTTTTTATCTAACGTCTGACTGAACGTCAAAGGTATGCACTTCTTCTTATCTCTGTTGAAACGAATACCGCGAATGTTTCGGTGGGCAAAGGCGCTTTCGGTGACACGCTGGAAATGAGGACATTCCGGTTCTCTCCGTAGCGCTGTACGGATTCGACTTCGGTCATTAAGGATCCCTTGATCCTGCCACTATATATATCCCATCCTCATTCCATCAGAAGCGCCCGGAATACTGCGCGGTCTCACCGATGGTTAAAGTGCTTCCTCCTCGTCGTTCCACTTCAATCCACTTCTCTGTGTCTTCCATTATATATGGAGAGTTCCATCCATTTGAAAAACTTTTTATTTATTTCCTCAATTTTTTAAATATTTTTTAGTACCCATCAAAAGACTCTTCCTGTAAAATTTTGAGATTTTGTTGATCACCCGTTCAAAAGATATTAAATTAACAAAAAAAACCGCTCTTTTTTTGGTATTTCGGTCATAACTTCTTTAATAATGGTCCAAATAAAAAGTTTTTTTTTAAATTTCTTGTTTCAAACATCTATCTACTCACCAATTTTTAAGACTAGTCCGATCGTGGGATTTCAATAACTACTATTTTTTCCGATTTTTGAAAATTAATTGTTTTTTTTTTCATCAATTATTATGAATATCAATTTTTGTTACTGTATAGTATTTTTTTAAATCATTTTGAATTAATTTTGATACTTTTTCATTGTTAACAGATTTTTAGAATTAATAATTAATCGATGAGCAAATAACAACAGTTCAAGAATTGTATGAGTGGACATTGAACCTAAATAGTCTACCGAATATTGCTGTCAAATTTCCACCTGAGAAACATTATTCAGATGCAAAAGAAAGATTTTATTTGCGATACAATACTGCGAAGTCAATCACAGGGGGACACAAAAATTTCATTCAATTATTCCAATGAGCAACGGAAATGTATTGGCAAAGGAATATTCTAATTCAGGAAATAATCGTATATGTAAGGTTTTCAAATAAATACGTGAATAAATAAAAACTGTTGTTATTATTGTTCATAAACAGACTTAACGATTAATTATTAATTTTAAGAACCTGTTAACAATAAAAAAGTGTCCAAATAAATTCTAAATATTGAAAAAAATACTATACAGTAACAACAATTGGTATTCATAATAATTTATAAAAAAAAAAAAAATTATTTTCAAAAATCTAAAAAAAGTAGTGGTGATGGAAATCCCACGATCGGACTAGTCTAAAAAATTGTTAAATAGATAGATGTTTAAAGCAAAAAATTTTTTAAAAAATCCAAAATGAAAAATGACACGTTTAAAAACGCGATTTAAAGTTAAAAAACTCATTCAAAAACTCGTTGAATATTTTTGTTGTATTTTTTTCTGAAAAGGCCATAAAGAACAAAAATTTTGAAGAAAAAACTTTTAATTTGGACCATTATTGAAGAAGTTATGACCAAAATACCAAAATACGAGCGGTTTTTTTTTGTTAACTTAATATCTGTTGAGCGGGTAATAAAAAAAATCTCAAATTTTAACAGGAAGGGTCTTTTGATGGGTACACAAAAATATAAAAAAATTGAGGAAATAAAAAAAAAAACGTTTTTCAAACTGACCGATTTGGGATGGAACGCCCCATATACACACACGAACATGTCTATACCCATATATTTCGCGTGAACTATTCAAGCGTCTGATATGAGGTAAATGTATGTATATATACGTAATCGAGAGGAGAGAGAGTGAGAGTCGTGGATTTGAAACACTCGCTCGCTTTTCGCAGTTCAAAGCCTTTCGAAGAGTTCCTGCATTCTTTCGTTTAATTGGGCATTTATCCTCATCGTATTTCTTCCCCAGCTAATTTCTGTCACATTTTAAAGCTTCTTGGGTCTATTAAGATATCGTGAGAATGCTACCCTCGGCTTCTCATATTTCATTTCAGAATTTTTCTGGAATTTTACTAAAGGGAGTAAATCTTTTTTTTTTTATAATAGGCGTTGTTATTTGAATGGGGAGTCATAGTTTTTTTTTTTATCACAATGCTTACCCTTTCATTTTTCTGATCTATTTTGTGGTAGTTTTGGATCGATATTATTTGTTGGATTCGCTGGGACGATTTTTGTCTCACGATTCCTGAAAAACTGATTTATGATGCATTTCCATCATTATTTTATTGGGAGACTTTTTTTCATTCGATGAGTTAATTTGACGAGTAACTTCGATACGCACTGAGAAAACAGGTTACTTGTAGTAAAGAAATATATTTAGTTGGCACTTTTACTTAAATATTCCTTAACTGTTACAAAATTTTTGAGTCGTTAAGAAATATTTTAATTGTGCCAAAATAAATTATTAACTGTTAAAAAATAATTGATTTTGCCGTATTAAACTTTGCATTTGAAACAGTTAACAAATCCTGGTACATTGTTTTCTCAGTACGGAATAGGTCGATTTTGTGTTTATTTATAAAATTATACTAACCAACTATAATTACAGTTTCCAATCTGATTTTTTCAAATTTTTAAATGTGGGTGTTCTTATGGTTAATTCTTGTTTTTACACAAAATTGAATTCACCAAAATGGTATTGAAAAATAATATATTATTTGATTGAACAAAATAGATAACCATACAATTAATAATTGAATCAACCCCTTCAGCATTTACGCCGAGGCGTAATAAAATATTAATTCAATGAAAAGCTGAAATTCAAAGATATTTTGTCTACTAAAATTTTCTTTTGTTAATCTCACCAAGCCCGAAGAATTAATTGCTTTCACAATTTTAATTGATTTAAATGGAATAATTGATTAAATTATGTTTAATTTGTAATAATTTTTTTGTTTAATTAATGCCAGAATTAATCGCCTTTACAATTTAAATTTATTGTAATTATGTTTAATTAATGCAATAATTAATTGATTTTACAATTTTTATTGATTAAAATGATGTTTAACCCTCCGTGGTCACACTTATCTCGGTCGATTTGATCTAGTCCATTTTTGAACAAGTATTATGACCAAACTATCGGTCGAAAAAATCTCAAACAATTACAGAACATCCTTCAAACATTCTAGTTAATGTATTAAAAATTAGTTTATAAAAAATAAAATGCCTATATATGTAGAAAAATTCATAAATGTAATGTAAATAATTAATTAATGGGTTAATTAATGTAATAATTTTTATGTTTAATTAATACAAGAATTAATTGCTTTTACTATTTTAATTTATTAAAATGATGTTTAATTAATGCAATAATTGATTGCTTTTACATTTTTAATTTATTAAAATGATGTTTAATTAATGTAATAATTATTTGATTTTACAATTTTTATTGATTAAAATGATGTTTAACCCTCCGTGGTCACACTTATCTCGGTCGATTTGATCTAGTCCATTTTTGAACAAGTATTATGACCAAACTATCGGTCGAAAAAATCTCAAAAAATTACAGAACATCCTTCAAACATTCTAGTTAATGTATTAAAAATTAGTTTATAAAAAATAGAATGCCTATATATGCAGAAAAATTCATAAATGTAATGTAAATAATTAATTAATGTGTTAATTAATGTAATAATTTGTATGTTTAATTTATGCAAGAATTAATCGCTTTTATAATTTTAATTTATCAAAATGATGTTTAATTAATTGAATAATTAATTGCTTTTACATTTTTAATTTATCAAAATGATGTTTAATTGATGTAAAAAAATTTTGGGGACTTTGTACCAAGGGTGGGAGGTTGATAGTAGTGAGAAAAAAAATTTCGTTGCTGACGAGGAAAGTAAGAAATCTGGATTTTTTTTTAAGGGTAAGAAGCCTCGGCCATCCCTCATTTTTAAGACGCGCGTTTGTTTAGGTACAACGGGGGTAAGTTGTTCTCCCCTGACGGTAACGCCAAGAAGAGGGGGGGGGGGGCGCGAAAAGGGGTAGCTCGAAGGGGGTCCATCGGTTCTCCCGGGGAGGGTAAGATGTGTGCTAGTGACGAAGAGGGGTGGTCGGCGTGTTCTAACGTTGCCACGGGGAAACCCGCGAACCGGGATGAAGCGGGGAGAGAAAGGAAATATCGCGTAGAGGGTAGAAAAGGGAAAGCGCCAGCGGGGGTAACAAGATGGCCGCTCGAGAACGCAGAGTTTTGCGACCCCCCTCGACAGCCAAAATAGGGGAAGTAAGACATTTATCCGCCCTCTCGGATACTCTTCCTCCGCTTCATATCTGGACAAACCTCTACAGCATCGTCAAAAATATTTATAAAAACAAATTTGACATTTCATCGTTTTTCCCTTTTTTTTTCAAACATTGTCTAAGACGGGGGTGAATATTTTATTTTGAAACTTAAACTTCTTGAATGTAAAAAAAAGATGTTTAACGTGTCTTCCGATATCTTGAAGCGCAGAAATTTTTTGAAACCATAATTTTTATATCGGATAAGAAATTTTTGAAAGAATTTTTATAAATAATTTTTACAATTTTCGGAATTTTTTTGGCTGAAAGCAATACAGACAATTTTTTTAATCATAAATTTATGCAATCGCATGGTCCATTGAATTTTTGGAATTTTGTTAAAAAAAACGTTCTGCGATTTTCTTTTTTAAAATTTATATTTTATTTATTTATTTAGATTATTTATTTAGATAGATTGTTTTAGATTTAGGCAATCGCATCGTTAATTAAATTATTGGAATTTGTTTAAAATATGAACGAGCTGAGTTTCTTTTTTTGAGTTTTTCTTTTTTCGCGTTTGAAACGTCCGGTACTTGAAATGTATTCTTCCATGCCTTTTGGAGTGTTTGTGTGTGTTTTGCACCACGTTCGCAGGCGTGAATATAGTCCTGCGGTTTAGTCCCGACACACGCTTCCAAATTAGCAGCCGGTCTTCTCCATCTATGTCCCGTTGTACTATTAATTAATCTCATTACTTTAATATCTCCGCGGCGTGTTGTAACTTTGGGGATATGAAGGTTCGCACACGCATGCGCTCTTTGAACGCGTCGCGATGCGGATTGAAGCGACGAATATGAGCGAAAGAGAAATGCGATGAAAAATCTTTCGAACAATTTCCCATCCTTTCAATGGAC
This sequence comes from Alloplasta piceator, assembly GCA_946863875.1. Lineage (NCBI taxonomy): Eukaryota > Metazoa > Arthropoda > Insecta > Hymenoptera > Ichneumonidae > Alloplasta > Alloplasta piceator. Next base: position 50,308,838 of record OX333074.1, read on the forward strand.
CGAGGAAAGGTCAGTTCATTCCTTGGTGCTTCCGGAATCGTCAAGTCAATGGAGTAGTAACTTTTTCAAAATTTGTTGCACATTTTGGAAAAAAAATTAAAGTTATTTATTTCTGGATTAAAAATTCCTACTGAAGATGAAAAAAAAAAATAGATTTAAAACGGTGACTTGACAAAAAGAAATATGGAGATATATATTTTTCTGCAATTTTTTGTGAAGTCAAATTTGTAATTTTAGCCTGATTTGGACGAATAAGAGCTCATCTTGTTTCTCGATAGATACTCTATTAATTCATTGAGGAATATTACTAACAATGCTCATCGTTTATAAATTAGAGTAATTTGTTTATAAAAAAATTTGTTTATATCAAATGGGAACTTTAATTCAGATTCACCTTTGCTGGCGTTCATTTCTTCTTCAAAACGTGAACAAACCATTTTTGAAATCTATTAATTAACCTGATTGATTGAAGACTACCTCAAAACAGAGACACTGCGACAGTTTTGTTGGGATTGGGACACATCGAGTATCAATAGGTTGAGATTTGATTGGTTGATTTAGCCCTTCAATATTTAGTGATGAGAAGAATTACAGACGATGAAGCTATCCAAGCCACCAAAATTCTGATCAAGAGACAGGAAGAGTACGTAATCCTCCATTGTATCAGCGCAAGTCACGTGGATTTTGCACGTAACTCCGTCTAAGAGACATCCTCAATATTCAATTCAAAATGGAAAGTTATGACAACTAGGTAACTAGGGGGAGGCAATCCTAGAAGTTAGGCTGCGGAAAGGCGGAATATAATTTCTGAGATGTTCAATATTTACTAATAAGAAGAATTACAGATGATGAAGCCATTTGAGCTCACAAAGTTCTGACCAAGAGACAGAACGAGTACTTAGTCCTCCATTGTCTTGACTCAAGTCACGTGGATTTGCCTGCAACTTCGGCTGAGAGATATCCTCAACAGTCTCCGTGAGACACCGATGTTCACGTGCCTCCCTTTATATTTATAAGTGTATCAGATACAGAGTAGAACCTAGGCAGTGAGTGAAGGAAGGCAGGGGGTATTGTTGTCCAGATATACATGAGCTTGTGCCGTGGTTATACGTTGAACAGGAAAGAGCAAAAGAGAGGAACAGAAGGGTACAACGAAAAAGGGAGACAGCGAAATAGGGAGGGAGGTAGGAAGGGTGGTGAATGTCGGTGGTAGTCGCGCCCGGACAGAGAAATGAGAATAGTGTCGGTCTACGAGCTGAGTGGAGTTGGTGAGCAAATTGCTCAAAGTAATTAATCGCTTTTGCCGGGTCGGCTTGCCACGCCGTTCCGCCTGAAGCTCATCCAAGGGGTGGCATATCCAGGTACATCCACACAAACACTCGCCTGCTGTTGTTGCTCTGCGGCCTCTTGCTCGGTTTGGTGAAAGCGACCAGAGAAAATCTAGGAATAGAGCTCATCGCAACAAACGCGGACTCCCCAAAGCAGAGCACAGTTGGGGGGTTGGATTTGGGGACAAGGAGGGTTGGAGGAGGCGGCTTTCGGAGCAATGGAACAACGAGAATGCCGTAGCATATCGCGCGCCAACAAGCCCCAAAGTCATGGAAGATAGTGCAGGAACATATATGCCGAAATCGAAACGAGAAAGTCAGCTGTGTGTGATACGCTGCGAGGTACTCTATCAAAATGGTAGCTTCGGTGATGCGGCCAGCCGATTTTCAATGCGATTCCGGAAACTATCCCCTTCGTCCCTCTTAATCTACCCCTCTCTTTCGCTTCCATCATCTGACGACCTCCATCCCTCTTCTCCCAGGTCCAACGCGAGGCGTATCTTCCTCTGTGGGATAGAACACTGATGTACCAACGATATTCGATTATAAATCCATTCTACGGGCTTAATTGGTCGAGGAACTTGCCAGCCCGGTCTATGAACCGCGCGGTCAATCGAATGATCTTTCGATCAATCATCAACACGCTGCGATTGTTGACTGTGTATGTTCCAGGCTCGATGAGTAACGATGAAAATTTGACGAATTGCAAGGACGACAGATACAAATCGAATCCCCAAGGATCGCCAAAATGTCCGCTGGACGATGCAACTTTGGACGTTTCTTAAGGGTCGAAATGAACTCATAGAAGACTTTTGCGATGAAATTAGGGCTGATTATGCAATCCAAAACAAGTATAATTTGATGATCATCAGAGGACATTACGAGGACCATTAGTGGTTAGGTTTTTCAATCGGGAATTGCACTTTTTGTTTGCTAACTTGATTAGAATTCTTCCATTCGAATGATGCCTGTTTCTGGCGGGGTGACGATGGGAAGAATTTGGCAATGGTTCAGTGGAGAATTGGGAGTGATGTATATGGGGCGTTCCATCCCAAATCGGACAGTTTGAAAAACTTTTTTTATTTCCTCAATTTTTTTATATTTTTTAGTAACTATCAAAAGACCCTTTCTGTTGAATTTTGAGATTTTTTCGATTACCCGTTCGAAAGATATTAAATTTAAAAAAAAAAAAGATTTCGTTGCGGTTTTTTGGTCATAACTTCTTCAATAATGGTCCAAATTCAGTGTTTTTATTCAAAATTTTTGTTTTTTCATTACCTTTTCAAGAAAAAATACAAAAAAAATATTCGACGGGTTTTTGAATAAGTTTTTTCAGTTTTGAAGTTTGAATCGTGTTTTCATAAGTGAGGGCATATTTTGATTTTTTGGAATATTTTTTATTTCAAACTTCTATTTATTCAACAACTTTGAAGACTAGTCCGGTCGTGGGCTTACCTATGTACTTTTTTTTTTGGTTTTTTGAAAGTTTAAAAAAAAATTTCTGTAAATTATTATGAATATCAATTTTGTTTACTGTATACAGTGTGTAGTCATTTTTTTCATTATTTAGCATTTATTTTGACACTTTTTTTTATTGTTAACAGGTTCTTAAAATTAATAATTAAGCGTTCAATCTGTTTATGGACAATAACAACAATAGTTTTCATTTATTCATGTATTTTTTTGAAAAACTTACATAAACGATAATTTCCTGAATTAGAATATCCTTTTGCCAATATGTTTATTTACTCATCGATTAATTATTAATTATTAACTATTAATTTAAAAAATCTGTTAACAATAAAAAAGTGTCAGGATTAATTCAAAATGATTAAAAAAATACTATACGGTAACAAAAATTCGTGTTCATAATAATTTACAGATTTTTTTTTTTATTAAAAAAATCGAAAAATATAGTAAATATGGAAGGCCCACGATCGGACACGTCTTAAAAGTTGTTGAATAAATAGAGGTTTAAAATAAAAAATTTAAAAAAAATCAAAATATGCACTTACTTTTGAAAGCACGATTCCAAGTTTAAAACTCAAAAAATTTATTCAAAAACACGCCGAGTATTTTTTTTTTAATTTTTTTCTGAAAAGACCATGAAAAACAAAAATTTGAAGAAAAAAAACACTTGGACCATTATTAAAGAAGTTATGACCAAAAAACCGAGAAAAGAGCGGTTTTTTGAAAAAAATTAATATCTTGTGAACGGGTGATCAAAAAAATCTCAAAATTTAACAGGAAAGGTCTTTTGACTGGTACCAAAAAATATAAAAAAATTGGGGGAAAACAAAATTTCAAACTGTCCGATTTGGGAAGGAACGCCCCATATGGAATGGTGATGAAGGTTATAGTTGAAAAAGGGGTAAATAGGGTTGGAAGCACTCTTATCGGACGGTAGTTAAATCTCGATCGTTCTTGATCCATGAAGCTTGGACCCGATCTCTTATAAACGTCATTTGGGTGGAAACGCCGGAAAAACCGAGAGAAGCAGCAGCGGAAGAAGACACTCCTGCGCTGGAGATTCTCACGTTTCAGGACGATTTTCGACCCTCCAGACTTCTCGCGAAAAGCCCCTGGACTTTGAGAAAGCCACACATCCGCATTTTCACGTATATACGCTAAAATATACATGGTTCATGGGTGTCTGTGAGCCAGAAAGAGGTGGGTATGGTCGCCTCTCGTCGGTGCTTCATCCTCGGGTTCTGGGCGCGACTAACCTCTATCGATCGTAAGAAGCTTCGCACACCTACGATCCTCACACTTCCACGGGAAGAACGGCTTATACTGGGTGACCGAGACGGCGTCAACGTCTTAAATATTGAAATATCCATTAGCGAGAAAAATATCGGAGCTATGATGCTCCTGCACCGAAAAAAAGGTTTAGTAATATTAACTACCCAGCTGCGATCACGGGAAATTCGTTTGAATCAATCGTCACGTATTTGATTTGATTACCCCGTTGTTGAAATAATAAAACTGGTGTCGTTGTTTCGAATGTGTACCGCATTCACCGCAATTACAACATTGAATCAAAATGATTTCAAACGAGATTGATTCAACAACTTGTTTTCTCATTCAATCGAATATTTAGTCATTTACTGGAAGTAAATAATTTTTTTTTAACTGTATGTTTCGTCTTATCAACAAATTCTAGTTTTAATTTGAGCTATTCACACAGTTAAAAAGAATAGTAAATGCTTTCAAGTCGATCAAATTGTTTGATAAATTTGACTAAATATTTCAATGCCGCCACAACACATTTACTCGATAGTACGTATAGTAATTACCACGATCTCGGCACTTCGCCCGAGATCCGCGAGGTGGCGACGATCGGCGCGCGCTCTCGCGCCAGCGAGACAGCCACTGAGCACCGATAAGTACCAGTGTATTACCAGCATCTGAGTCCTCGATTAACTTTAAATTGATGGAACATTACCCGCACTCTGTGGTCGCGCAGTTCTTTGGACTAAAGACTACATATTTGAATGAGATCACCATTGCACTTTGGTGGCGCTCGTGCTCTTTATGGGCGCAAGGATAAATAAGTTGAATTTTCACTTAACTGTTTAATCTCACGATTAATTAGTTAAGTAAAAGCCCTCGTAACTAAAACAAATATTGCATATCATCATAAGTTTTGTTAATTGAAGTGAAATTTTCTAGCTTTATATTGAATGCATTTTTTTTCCGGTGAACAGCATCTGAATTGCATAGAAAATATAAACTGTTCGTTCAACTACACCATTTGGTTATGTAATCGCATATTGAGTGCATTTTACCAAATATAGAATCAAAACAATGTAATTTTAAATTGAACGGATTCTCTACTCTGTTGGGTCAAGCATATATGTATTTATGGGAATGCAATTTTTGTTTCCATTTTGATGCACGTTTTGAGTTAACTGAATTACACATTTCATTCGCCATCCGTAACCGCCGGGTTTAGTTAATTCAAGCCAAATTTTTTTAACTTTACCAAACCTTTTCTTGGTGTATTGATAATGGATTTTGAGTGATTTATGAGGGGTTGAAAATAAATCTCTTAGGAATGAAAAAGCTCTTGAATTCAGAGCATTGAATCAATATTTCTTCAGCTGATTAGCTAAATAGTAAGGAATAGGAATTTCTTGATCGTGATCCTAATATTAGAAGACACTTTGAAGAAAATATGCTGTTTTCAATCAGTATTTTTTTGGCTTTCCAGATATCCTCCAGTAATTATCAAATTTTGAGAACATTTTTATGTTATCAGCGGAGGTAAACATACTATGGAATGTTCGTTTTTAAGAATTGTTCTCCCTTTTGCCGTATGCAAAATGATTGTTCTACAGTTTTTCAAGATGCAGACAAATCAAATGGGTCATTCCATCTCAAATCGACCGATAGTTGGAATCGACCTCTTTCAATTTTGATGAAATTTGATCAGAAGTTTTCTTTTGTTAAAAAACGAAATTCTACCGGAGGAAAAAAATTATTATTATTTTTTTTCGAAACTTATGCAAAATTCCAACTTTCACCATTTTTTCAAGTTTATTTTTCAAATATCTCGAGAACTATTATAGTTACGAAAAAATCGTTCTGGGTTCGTCTTAAAAAAGTATGCTTGGGGCTACGAAAAAAAAAATTTCCGAAAAAAAAATGATGAATTTGGAGAATTTTTAATTTCTTTAATTCGTGAAAATCCACGATCAAAATTAAATTTTTTCTTCTATTTTTTTTATATAATACCTTCTACTGATCTTCAAAGATTCTGAAATTTTCAGAATGGTGTTTTTTTTTTTAATAGGATTATTTGAATTTTGGTAAAATATTTTTTTTTTTTTACCTCTAAGTTAAGTAAATTTGAGCAATCATGTAATTTTCCAATTTTGAGTAGTAAAAATTACATGATTGCTCAGCTTTACTGAACTTCAAGGTAAAAAAAAAATGTCAACCTTCAAAATTTTGTTTACCAACATTGAAAAATTTATATTTTTTTAAAAAAATACCATTCTAAAAATTTCAGGATATTTTGAAGTCAGTACAAGATATCATATAAAAAAAATTCAACAAAAAATTTAATGTTGTTCGTGGATTTGCACGATTTTAAAAAATTCAAAATTCTCCAAAATCATCATTTAAAAAAGATTTTTTTCGGAATATTTTTTTTTTCGTAGCCTCAAGTATACTCTTTAAGACGAACCCGGAAGGACTTTTTCTAATTATAATAGTTTTCGAGATATTTGAAAAATAAACTTAAAAAATTGAAAAAAAAGTGAAATTTCGAATTTTGCATAACTTTCGAAAAAAAATGTGTTAATTTGTTTCCTTTGGTAGAATTTCATTTCATAAAAAAAGAAAACTTCTGATTAAATTTCATCGAAATTGAGAGGGGTCGATTCCAACTATTGGTCGATTTGGCATGGAATGACCCAAATAGATTTTTTCAGATTTTTTTCGACTTTATCAGCGTAATGCTGCACGCAGAAAATTCTGCAATTCTGAAAATTTTGTATGTTTTTGGATGAACTATTTAAGAGGTCGTGTAAAAATTTCACGACGATTAGGAAGCTCGTTATCGAACAATTAACACTGATAAATTAAATTAAATTAAATGTAGTCTTATGGAAACTGATATAAGTTTGCGATAAGTTTTTTTTCGACCTCTCAATTTTTTAATATCCACACTATATTGAAAGCAACGGAAACAAAACGAAGTTTATTGATAAACATTTTTTTAATTTGTTTAAAAAATTGTTCTTGACAAAATGTTAATATTTTAATAACGAGCTTCCTAATCGTCGTGAAATTCTTACACGACCTCTTAAATACTTCATACAAAAACGTACCAAGTTTTCAGAATTTTATCATCATTTTTCATTTTAACCCTTAAGGAGGTTGAAGTAATGATGATAGAATTCTGAAAATTTAATATGTTTTTACATGAAGTATTCAGGGGAGGTCGTGTAAAAATTTCACGACGATTAAGAAGCTATTTATTGAACAATTAACATTAAAAGATTTCATAAGGACTCAACATCCCTAAAAAGATGCAAACTTGAGCATCATTTTCAAAAGCGGACACCCTTTGTACCAAAAGAGAGCGTTAGAGAAAGAGTAAGACCGAGAGGGATGATGAGAGACCGAGAACTCTCGTTCCACCCCCATGAGCCGCGGCTTTTGGAGCTTCCGGGGGTCGTAAGAAGCGCGGCTTTGGCGAGCAGCCCCCGGGACATAAGAACACTCGGTGGGGTGTAAGAGAGAGGGTTTCAAAGGGGTGGCTCGGCAAACGACTACGGCGAACTCATGCTGCAGCGCAAGGGGTTGAAGAAGTGGGGTGGGAAGGGGTGGCTCAGACGCAATGGTTTGTGTACGTGTGCGTTCGTACGTGTGCGTTTTCCCCGAGGGTGGCTCTCTCCTGCTCGAGAACTAAGTTGTATTGATCCCGGGCTGCAGGGGTGGCAAAACCGGGCAGGGTTAGTACGTGTTCTTAATCGCCAAGTGACCGCCCTCTCACTCTCCTCCTTTCGTGCTGCTTTCTGTGTATCCCCCTTCAAGCTCGAACCCCTCGTCTCACCGCCACAATCTCCATATCCTTCCTTCTCTTCGAGGCAGCGAAACACACTCGCCCGCGCTCAAATGCGCTTTGTGGATTGAGCGCATCGCGCGAGAGCGCACAACCGACCCTGGAGACGCCACGCTTTCTCCATTCTCACCCTCGTCGCAAGCACCTCCGATGCTACACCAAAAACCCACCCTTCTTCTTTCAACCCCTTCTCTCGAGAATGACCACCCTTTCTCATCTCTACCGCCTCAACCTCGCCTTACCCCCTTAAACACCAACACGCCCACGAATTTTCAATACCCACGAGCACTTTCTCTGTCTTTCTCTCTTTCTCCCTGTTTTAGCATCCCTCATTGCTTCCATATACGGAGGAGTGGACCTTCTTTTACTGACGGGCGATAAGAAGACTCAAGAATCACCAAAGGATTTTCTTCGCTATGCCATTTCGGTACGTGAGTCAAAAGTATGACACCTCAAGTTAATGCCCAAAGATTAGATCACATTACCGTCCAAAACTATGAAACCTCAGATTCAGAACAAAAACCATGACACCTCAGATTCAGGATAGAATCTATGACACCTCAAATTGAGGACAGACACAATTGACATGTCGCACTAACTTTATTCAGATATGTCATAGTTTCTGTCCTGAATCTGAGGTGTCATAGTTTCTGTCCTGAATCTGAGGTGTCATGGTTTTTGTTCTGAATCTGAGGTTTCATAGTTTTGGACGGTAATCCGAGGTGTCGTAGTTTTGGGCGTTAACTTGAGGTGCAATACTTTTTGACTCACGTACCGAAATGGCATAGCGAAGAAAATCTCTTGGTGATTCTTGGTGATTCTACATCTGAGGTGTCATAGTTTTTGCCCTGAATCTGAGATGTCATATTTTCGGTTCTGAATCTGAGGTGTCATAGTTTTTTATGGCAATCTGTGGTGTCGTAGTTTTGGGCGTTAACTTGAGGTTTCATAGTTTCTTTCCTAAATCTGAGGTGTCATAGTTTCTGTCCTGAATCTCAGATGTCATAGTTTCTGTTCTGAATCTGAGGTGTCATAGTTTCTGTCCTGAATCTGAGGTGTCATAGTTTCTGGCATTAATCTGAGGTGTAATACTTTTCGACTCACGTACCTTTGGGTTGTTGATGGAAGAATTTTGCAACATTTACTTGAAACGAACTTATGGTTAACTATGGTTAGTTGTGGTTAATATTAATTATGGTCAATGTTTAGTACACACACGGAAAAAAATGGTTGTTTGGGACAACCAACTGATTATTAGTTGGGTATAGTTACCGTAACCATCTGCTTCGTTACAATAACCACCTAGCATTAGTTCCATCTACTATTCATAGTTAGTTTACGCGACTAGTCAACACAACTGACTTGATTAGTCAGTCTAACTAATAAAATGGTATTCAAGAGGGTAAAGGATGGACAACGAATTTTATAGGCATTGTAGGCAACTATATGATCATATCTGCAGATTTGTCAGTACCCCAAAAATCCGCCAGGTGGCTTCCTCTCGCACAAACGAACTTTCCCCTCGACGCTTCTAACCTTTCCAAGTTGGTCTATGTTTGATATCCTTACTTTTTAGTATGGATATTTAATACTTTGCGGCAAAACGCAAGATGGTCGAATCCGAAATGGATTCCCATAAAAAAGGATCTTTTTTCTTTTATCTTCTCTTGAAGAAAAGACGAAGCTTTGCGAAATTGTAAACTTCATATGTGTAGCGACATTCAAAGATTGAAATGTTTAAAAATATTGTGTAGATATAAAAAAAAAATCATAATAAACCACGAGCAAAATAGTTGATGCAACCGTTTCACTCGTGGTTGGCCGAACTAATAAATTAGTTGGTCCGCCATTTATAGACCAATCATATAAAATTCGTTGATCTAATCAATTTCTCGTCTGGCGCTCAGAGCACTGAGATAGTTGGTTGAGTCAACTAATGTTTTTCGTTGCCACAGCTAAGTCGTTTTTTCCGTGCAAGTATAAATTGGTACTTCAGTATTTTGACATTAGTTCAATTTATGATTTTTATGGATACTGTTTCTGTATTTGAAGTTGGAATTACTGTCATATTTTCCTCAAGCTACTATTGACATAGTTAACCATTTCATTTAGTGTGGTTAAATGTTATAGATTGGCGAATATGAATTTTTATTAAATGAAGTTCGTTCTGAGTTGTTAAAAAATGATAATTCATTGTGTTTCGATCAAGGTGTAGATATTTTTGAATTAAATGGGGAATTTTTGGTATCAAGTAAATCAAAGCGATCAAAATTTAGAGGTTGATTTTTAAATTTCGATTTAGTCAAATATTTTTCAGAGTTTATTTTGGGTTGTTGTTAAAATATGACGTTTGGATGTGTATTTTTAAATTTCGATTTAGCTAAATATTGTTCAGTGTTAGATGAAATATTGAATTCGTTCTTTTTTTTCGTTTTTCGGTATGGTTAAATTTTTAAATTGTAGATATTTTGAATTTCTGTTAAATTCGAAAATAATTAAACTAAAGTAAATTAAATAAAAATAATCAAAATTAACTTTTGACAAAGCCTCGAAGTTAATATCCTTAAAATTCGTTATTTCTCTAGAATTTTTTCTGTACCGATTGTAATGGAGGATTTTTGGTTGCAGTCAAAAGCAAAGTTGCATAGGAATTTCAAAATGGAATAAGAATGACGGGAAACGAAGTTTCCAGCTCTTAATTCAATATTTGCAAACGAAATTGCAAAAGCGTTGATTTGAATAATCAATTTAATTGTATTATTCGGCGCGTCTTCGTTTCATATTGAATGACGGACGTGTGTCCGGCCAAAAAATCTTCACTCTCACGACTTTTAACCCTCGCCGTCCACATTTTTCTCACCCTCTGGACCCATAAAACCTGCTTTCCCAGAGCCGGAATCTGCGTGTCGAGTCTGGAGAAACTATACGCGTTCATTTATACGATGATTCTTCTCGTGAGAAGAATAAGATGAAACTTGTTACACAAGTTTGCTTTGAAATAGTAAAATCCTCTCCAAAAACCATTTCCATCAACTTCCGCTAATCGATTGAAAATAAAAAATTGAATTCTCCGATTTAATTAAAGAATTCAATGGAATAAAAAATTTTTTAACAAAATTAACGGAAACATAAAATAAATTTAAAAAAAGGTAAAAATAAGATAAATATGATGATAAAATTATTGATTTAATTCCACATTAATTCACTGAGAAAAACTCACCTTACAAATGTAAAGTTGAATATGGCGAAATCACTTATTTGTTAACAGTTAATAAATTTAATTAATATTTGTTAACAGTTAATAAATTAAATTAATATTTTGTAACAGTTAATAAATTCTCTTGACACAAATAAAATATTTCCTAACGACCAACAAATATGTTAACAGTTAAGGAATATTTAAGCAAAAGTGCCAACTAAATATATTTCCTTGCTACAAATAATCTGTTTTCTCAGTATTCACGGAATTTAACGTGGAATATTCACTATATATATGGAACGTTCCACGCCAAATCGGGAACCATTTAGCTTTTGCAACTCTGATTTTTTTGAATTTTTTTTATGTTTTAGTATTGATTGAAAGAGGCCTCTATGATTTTTTTCATTTTTTTTCTTGCACCGTTTTCAACATATCGATTTTTCAAAAATTACGTTACTTTTTTTTAAACCTCCGTAAAAATGCAAAAAAAAAGATGCCATCGTTATCCCATTATCTATACTTAAGCTTAAAAGTAGTTTTTTATAAAAAAACTTTTAATCAAATCGATTTTTTGTATCAATCGTGTTTTTTGTAAATCAGCAATTTATATTTAACCCTTTAAAATCTTACAGAAACACGGTTTGATTTTTTTTTTCAATATTCTTCATCAAAAGTACGTTGAAAAACAAAAATTTTGAAAAAAACATCCTAATTGGCGCATTTTTCGCAAAGTTATGGACGTACCAAAAAAGTTGCGTCATTTTTGAAAAATCGATATCTTGAAAACGGCACGACAAAAAAAATTGAAAAAAATCATGGAAGCATTTTTCAACGAATACTAAAACATAAAATATTTAAAAACAATCGGAGATGCAAAACCTAATTGGTGTCCGATTTGGCGTGGAGCGCCCCGTACATAAACTCACTAAAATCCTCGATCGGTAAATTGGACGGCAAAAACTGTTTTTGCTCGCAATTGTATTCGGTCTCCGCGCGAATAAAGGGACTACAGGAAGACACGGAGAAACAAAAGGCGTGACCCTTGAATTTACGGGATTGTATCCGCCACTTCCCGCAGTCGGAAGGACCTTTCTTTG